>JANHFK010001229.1:112402-122418 GCA_036250565.1 Sibynophis collaris
GAGAGTCGCTTACGGACGCCGAGGCTAAGCTCACCTCGGACACATCCGCCGCCAGAGCCTGCTGGAAGTCGTCTGTAAGTAGTTTTTTTTTAATTACCTGCCTTTTTATTTATATTGTTTTGAAGGCTGCAGACTGATTTGAAGCTGTCTAATTTATAGGATGCTTTTATTTTAATTTATTGTCTCTTTGGATTCATACTATATTTTTAGTGTGCTTTATTGTAAAGCTGTAGGAAACAGAATGGCAGAATTTGGAGTCAAAGTGAAAAGGGGGATCAGCTTAAAATTGTTACACAGTCACAAGTGAACTAAGTCCAACCCACTTTGAATGCTTTTGGTCCTTATCTAAGTCTAATCAGCTGTCCGCTGTTAGTTAAGATTCCCTGGGCATAGGCTTTAGCAATAAATCATTTTAATTGAATGTGTGGATATGGTCTTTTACACTTGATAAGACTGCTCAGAAAGTTTTAGCTATTAGGCAGTTTAATAAATAGATATATAGGTCGGTAAATAAACACTAGATCAACATCTACTAGAAAGAAGACACTGAAGATACAGGCAAGAAATCTTGCAGATGTAAACACTGACATTAATGATAGAGAATATTAAAACCTGGCTCTGTCAACCAATAGTAGTGTGCGACCCCAGGAATAGCTGGTGGCGTACGGTTATTCCATCTTTTTAAACTTAACTTTCCTTGCTAACTTTGTCTAGATTCTAATAGATTTTATGGTCATTTGTAACCCGCCCAGAGATAATGAGATGGGTAGTACATACAGCACCTTTAATTATAAATAGTAAAAAGCAGATCCTTGCTGGAGGAGGAGAGAATTGGAATGAGTCATCTGAAAGACTCTAAATAGCCTTTGCACCCAGATCAGTAACTCAAGAGGCAACACAAGCAAATATAAGTACCCCACTGATTGGAGACCTGAGAGACAGACAACTGCAAGCCTTTACTGAGATCAAGTTGGGAGCATTAAAATGGGAACTGTGGTGGAAGGAAACATGACTTGATGTATGAATATGAGAAGTGTTTCCTCTAGAGCTGCAGGACTAAGTGGTTTCATATTAGCAAAAATTGCCGGATTACAATGCCTCCTCCTCCCTCCTTCCTCATGGAAAACTAGAGTGTTTTAGAGAGAAATGGAGTTTGAAAACAAGGAGGTAGGCAGTGGTGGATTTCTACCGGTTCTCTCCGGATCCTGTGAACCGGTAGTAGTGGCAGCGGGAGGCTTCACCCACCCACCTGGACGTCATCACAGGTGCTCTGCGCATGTGCAGAAACGCTGCAGGCGAGAGAAGCGAGCACACACGTGTGCGCCCGTTGTAAACCGGTAGCAAAGGTAAGTGGAACCCACCACTGGATGTAGGGCACTAGTAGGAGTTTTATTTTTCCCATTTATTGATCGGATGCCTAGATAGCCTTTTGCTTTCTATTCAAGATCTAAGGAGGGCAAATCAGATGATAATGTGAAACTGCATCACGGAGCAATGGAGGTAAAGTTGGCCACTGTGAGAAAGGATCTAAAGAGAAAAGGACTCATGGAGTCAGCATAAAGCAATTCACAGCTTGGCTGTTTGGAGCTTAGAATTTTTCCAGGGCAAGATCTTGCCATATGATCACATTTTAGAAAACATGGCAATCTAAAGAAATTTGTGGCAGTTAATTCCTAAAGAGAGAGAGAGAGCATTCTGGATGTGTATTGTGTATATCTAAATTGTTTGATTGGGGAGAACGCTGTCAGACAATGTTGAGATGATCAAGCCTGGAAATAAAATTGGAGAATCAGTTTGTTTGTTTTTTCTAATCATTTCGAACCAAATTTGAAAAATAATTCATTATCTCAAGCTAATTTGAGATCTGTCATAGACTGATCACAGCATCAAAATCAAAGTATATCTTTTTTACTTTTTTCATACCCACAACACGCTTTCTATGCTACTTTTTCCAACCCAACTATGGGTTGGAAAACTACCTGAACCAGTCTTGTTTCTCACTCATCACACACTTATGCACCATGCTGTTTTAGCTATGATTAGAAGAAAAAGAGGGGGGGGGATCTACCTACCCTACCCTTTTTGATGCTCTTTGCCACCAGGCTCAAAGCCATAATAATAGGGGATTGGATGAGAAAAAGCTTCCTTCTTTATTGCGCCCAACGTATTGCACTGTTAGAGCAGCAAAAACAAGGAAGTAACTGTGCAAGTGAATGAAAAGGAGGATTTAAACTTCAAACCTGAAAAGAAATTTTGGGAACTGCAAAGCTCATCTCAAGGTAGAGGCAGGCTGTATGAACTACTGAGATTCATAGTACAAAGAAGAAAAAATATGACATTTGATGGTATCATTACTTTCTGCTATCTATTGCTTTGCTTGGGGCTATAAACGAGGGACATAATATAGTGCATCACAAATATCCAACAATATTTTTGAGGTAAGAGAGGCTATGAAACACTCCATGAACTGTCACCCTTAGTTAAATAAATATGGGACATATACTTATCAGATTCTCAGTTTTGGCTGCACTAAAATGAATACATGAATATTTAAAGACATTACTTATGCCTGTTTTCAAAATTGGAATGCTATCTTATCATCTCTCTGCCATGCTTTGTACTGGAAAGCAAGGTCTGTCAGCAGAATTTATTTATAAGTAATAAGGAATCTCTTATGCTCTCTCTCTCTCTCTCTCTCTCAAACACACACACACACACACACACACACACACACACAAAATACATAACTTTGCAAAGGCAATAATTGGCACTGGTTCAAACTCCCACAGTCTGGCAGTGCTGATAATGTCGATTTTCCCTTTCAAATTACAATGACAATTTTAATGCTTTGTAATGGTCCTAAGTATCATGTATGAACAAACTGTGTTTACTCACTGGACAGCATTATTCACAAATTGACTTGGATCCCTTTTCTTTTTATTGCTATGAGCTGATTATTTACACAGTGTGTCTCTGCTGAATTGTCTGAACATACCAATACTGGCTCTACAAACATATAACATATTGGATTTAAGTCACATACCATATACGTTCACAATAAAATTGCCTGATCCATGCTGCCATATTTAAAAACTATTTGAGATTTAATTTAAGAGCACCAGCAATGTATTATGGATCATAATACTAAGGACATTTAGAGCTCAAGATATCTTTTTAATGATGAAAACAACATACCATAAAGTAATCAAGCTGTATATTCCGTTTGTAAAGAAATTCTATTTACTAATATAATGACTGGAAAAAAAGTGTCACTGTCATTCAACACCAACATCGTGTGTACAATTCAGATACGAACAAGTAAACAGCTTTTCTTCACCCATTTTGTACCCTGCTTTCCAGATGTTTGACTCCAAAACATTGAAAAAACATTTCACCAAAATTGAAAAAAAACAGTGCCAAATCCACAAGTATACATTGAAAAGTAAAATATTTATGAAGAAAATCAGAAAATACAAAGGACACACAGAGAAGCCCCAAATAAAGATAATAATTTATATTACCACATCAATGGTCAAAAGAAAGATACACTATCAGAGAATGGAATTTAAGACCCATGGACAAGCAGAAGATAGAAAGAGAAATCCTACACTTAGAATGAAACTGAAGCTGAGCAAGGAGAAGGAGAAAAATCAAGTAAGGATAAATGGGATTTTTTTTTTTAAAAAAGTAGGAGATTGAATCAGGATTTACAAATATTAAATGAACACAAGTCATTAAATGAAGAGTAATTAATCTGATTATATCCAAGGACACCCTAATGTTGTGATGTTCCTTGATATGCACTAACAAAATAGAAAACACAATTATTTGAAACACCCTTAAACAGTGGATTTTTAATCACATTGATTTAAGGAGAATTCTTGAATTCAAGGCCAGGAACAAATGTAAATTCATGTTTAGGCAGGAATGTTTCTCTTACATGCTTGCTGATTTTAAAATGTAATTATGCTGCAAGATTCAACATTAAATCTTATGCATCTGATTAACTGAGCAAAAATCATGGAAGTAGATGGCATAATACCATTTCAACCAATAACTGCTCCATAATGCAGCACCAGGGAACCAAGATTTCTTATCACTCCGAAACAAAGATACTCTCACAGACATGCATACAGCAAACAGCCTGGGTGCGCTTTCCGGTCAGCAAAATAAATGGTTTCATTGTGCTACTTGTACAATAAGCCAAGACAAGCTGCTACTTAATTAATCAAGTTTCATAATTTTGAAGCAAAATAAAAGGAAATAGAAACATTTGTTCAGCTATGAGGAAAGAAAAGACCGACTGGTTTTCTCAGAGTTCTACATATGCTGAATGGATAACCTCTAAGGAGAGGCAGAAAAATTGGATCAGCAAAGGAAACAAAAGAAACTGGCTCTGAGGATAATAGAAGGTAATTAATGGTGAGGACTAAATGTCTTTCATTTTGGTAGTGCTACAAAACCCAGAACCACCTGTGCGGTGTAACTAGATAGCTTGTTTTGAGCGCATACTCTCACACGCTTACACACACACACACACAAAGTATTAAAAGCTTTGCAAAAGGTGTGGTTCAGTACAGCATTTTATTACTGTCAATGTCCAGAAAGCCCAACAACGTAGGGGTTAAAGGATTCAATTTCGATTTAGTGCCCAAGATTAAATCCATCCGCAATTAGCACTAAACGTATGGTGAGGCAGGTTGACAATCAATAGCACAAGGATGTATTTTATTTCACAGCAAATAAAGCAGCACCCAATGAAATAAATTGTTTACTTACAGTGTTAAAATTTGGGAAGAGCCCAACAGCAGAACTGCTCTCCACAGGGAAGGACACAAATGATTTGACATCCAGAGAGGGCTGCATCACAAGGGTAGGTGTCCGGACAAGCGCTGGGAGTGAAGTACTATGGCACGTGCTGCCTGCAGAGAGGAAGACTGTTAAAAAGGATCGTGACTTTACTAGGTAGTCCTCGACTTACGACCACAATTGAGTCACAATTTTTTATTGCTAAGTGAAACATTTGTTAAGGGAATTTTACCCCATTTTACAACTTTTGGAACCACTGTTGTTAAGTGAATCAGTGCAGTGATTAAGTTAGTGACACGGTTGTTAAGCGAATCTGGCTTTCCCCATTCACTTTGCTTGAAAGAAAATCATAAAGGGGATCATGTGACCCTAGGCTACTGCAACCGTCATAAATATGAGTCGGTTGCCAAACACCTGAATTTTGAACATGTGACCATGGGGATATTGCAACGGTCATAAATGTGAAAAGTAAGTTATAAGTCACTTTTTTTCAGTGTCGTTGTAACTTTGAACGATCACTAAATGAATTGTTGTAAGTTGAGGACTACCTGTATTTTTTAAAAAACCTTCATTAAATATCAGAACATATCCATGTCTTTCAGTAATACATGCTGCTCAAATTATATAGTATCTATGTTAATGACTTAATATGATTAAAAATTATTATTTTCTCAGAGGACATAGAAAACTTTAACATGGATATATTCCACAAAACCAAATCATACTGTTAGTTGAAAACAAAAAAGCACAAATATTTTGGTCAATGGCTGTTGAATACATAATCTTTAATTGTGGACAATCATGCTCACCTTAGGAATGATAAACCAGAAATGTTTAAAATGACAGTTTGTCAAACATGTCTGGTTTGCTCATCTTTTATTTTTAATCTTTCAATGTTATGGTTTTTGTACTTAAGCCATCACAGAAAAGTGATGGCCTTTCCTCTTCCTTCTTAAGCCTCATAGTTTTCTACAAACCATTATTCAGATATTGTAGGAATTTCAGATGCTGCTCCAAACATTTTTCTGATCCTTGATGAGTCTGTTTCTCTATTTGATGTTATTGTGCCTTTCTTTTTACTCTCTCCAGTTTAATTATTCATTTCATTTTTTGGTGTGCTGTAATATAAATTAATATGTCTACAGAGACAGACCAGTCCCTTATATGTGTATACAGTATAGTGCCTAATTTATTATGTATTGTCCCTATACATTATTGTCCCTATACATTATTAGTATAATATTTTTTAAAGAAGGCTAACAATTTTAAATACCTCCCCAATACCTAATACTGGAGTCACTGTCTAGTACATTGTCAACAGACTTCTATTAGTAATCAGAAAGTCACAGCAATAGCTACCTGCTAAAAGATAAAGGAGGTTTACTCTGCAAGCCTGCATAGCTAGGATGAATGACCAGATTAATTTTACTAATAATATGCACTTTGCAAAGCCCAGGAAAAAAATACTGATAGTTTAAGGTGCTACAGATACAGATGGGTATTACATTGCCCAAAAATGGGAATAACATCTGATTATCCAAATTAATTTGTCCAGTTTGTTAATAATTTGCCAATGTTACAGCACAAAAAATAATTAATAGTAGCTAGTTTACATGGACCCTAATTACATGTTTGCTAAGAAAGGCCCCGTCATGACATTAAAGGAAGGGCCAGTGAAAGGGAGAGACATTCACTCTTTCAAAAGAAATACTATCTTGGCATCTAGTGAATAATAGGATGGAGAAACTGTATATTTCTTCCCATTTGTATATCTTTTCTACAGAAAATTAAATATTTTAATTATTAATGATTTAATTTATTTAGCTGCCCATCTCAACAAATGACTTTAGGTAGTGAAGAGTGTTAAAAAAAATAAAGATACATATACAAAAATGAAAATACACAGTACTCAGGAAAACCACAACAACCACCAACAAAGCCAAGAGACAGGTCCCTTCACACACTTGAAGTCCAGGGCAAAGCATTTCTAGATCTTCTGAACAGCCAGCATGGTTGGCTAATGGTTGGTAATCTTCAGAGAGATTGTTTCAGAGGGTAGGCACTATGGCAAAACAAGACTTCTGGGCCCTGCAAGCTGCCATTCCTTAGCTGAGACTCGGAGCACACCCTTTTTGCTAAACCTGGAAAAGTGCACGTGTCACTGTGACTGGAATCTCTCAGTTCAGGAAGAGCTACAACCGACACACAAGATGTGCAAAAGCCCTCCAAGCCAGAATTGGACTGCCACCTACTCTTTGAGCAAAACCTGTCAGACAAAGAAGACCTCCCCCCCCCCGCCCCCGATTGGATGTCAGGTCTGTGATCTCATTCAGAGACAAACATTGAATATCCCTGGCATAAGAAGGCTAAATATCCAAAGCCATTCAGTCTTGATTGGGAGGAGCCGAAGACTACTACGCCCCATCCAGCGTGGCCATCCAGCCTCCATTCTCAGGGACAGGATAGCCATTGCATCAGCAGGGAAGCCTGGGGTGAAGATATAAAGCTAAGTAAAGCTGTCAGCAAACTGATGAGACTTTACCCCAGATCATTAGATGACCTCACCCAGAGGCTTTCTGCTGATATTCTGAAAAAAGAACTTTTAGAAAACAACTAAGAGTGGCAAATTTATTCAGAAAAGGATTCTTTTGACTGAGTAATATTCTGTGATGCATTTGTCTCACATGGTCTCTTTAGATAATGTAAATTAATTAAACATTTAACCAAGGTTTGCATTAATTATTATAAGTCAGGTATATGAAAATATAGATTTGATTACAAGTGTTTATCATTGTGTGACCATAACTAAATGAAATTAATAGCACAATTGCTCTACAATCAATTATCCAGTTGTCTTACCTCACCCAGATTCATAGCCTACTTTTTAAAAACTCATGTCTATGAATCAATTAAATTATTTCAACAACCACTAAAGGCAGCTTCATAATCCATATGCTTTTTTCAGTTCGTACTACATCATTCATTATATTCCTTAATCAGCACATCAATAGAGCCTTGAGTTTTTATCATTCCAATCCAGTAGTCTTCTATTAAAGTTTTGTTCCAATATTTTTCTCTAACTTTTTTTTTAATGATAAGCATAGCGCTTCTCCTCATTAGGCTAAAAATTCTTGGGTTTCACAGCCAGCTGCTTTGTTTTCATCAGGAGCTACTCAAACTTGCCTTTTCCCTGTGAGATGTCATTTTAAAGCACAGAGATCACTTATGAACTGACAAATTTGATTACATTTTGTTTCTCTAGGAAAATTATAAAAATGATATCCTTTATTTCCTTTCCAGTTCCCTGTGCACATTATCTGCTTATAGCTCAAGTGCATTTATACACTTCATATCAAAGACTTTCACAACGTTAAGTGAAAATCTTAGAAAAAAAGCAATCATTTATTTTTTTTATGTATCAAATTTTATTATTATTATGGAAACTACAGCATGGAAGATGGCTACCAAAATGAATAATTGCAAATTGCTTTGGCACCTCTACCAGGCTTTCTTGTGGAAATTTCACTATAGAAGGTAAATTGTTGAAATACAACTGCATTTCCTCTCCCATTATTTATTGATTATAAGCTTTCTTTAAAATCTTTTAAGTAAATCAATGCTTGCCTTCAGGCACTGATGTACATTGACAGCTTTTCTTAATTATCTGTAAGTCAGCAAACTATTCAAGTGTACACATAAATAAGAGAGAAGATAAAAATGTCTAAACATTTAATAGCTTATTTAGGAATCATTATTATGTGTATATAGGTTATTCCTGCCCTACAACCCCATAGACCAACATTATAACTGTCAGACTCAACCGGTTAGTTTAGATTGGTGTCAGTTGAAAACTTAAAAGAGAATTTATTTATTTATTTTTGATATTCCACCTGTATTATTTTTTAAAATAACTCAAGATGGCACACATATCCAGCACACCTTCTTCCTTCTACTTTCTACAATAACCCTGTGAGATGGATTGGGGTGATAGAGAGTGACTGGTTATGCATTTGTCTGTCCTGAATTGTATAAATCTGCTCATCATAATATCCTTATTCAGGCATTTAAAAAAAATGGCAAAACTTTCCACGTGAGTGACGTTGAAAAGTATCCCATCTCGATTGACTTCCGGATGCCGATGTGAACGGACGTGCCGGGGCAATCTCTAGCCCCGGAGTCCGGGGTAACGTTCCCACAGTGGGCTCTTTATGGAGCCAGGGCAGCCTTGAACGGGGTGCCCTCTGAAAGGGCGGCTTGCTGGAGCCCCTGAATCGGCAGCAGCCGTGGGGGGGCTTCCAGCCTCACCCCAGGCATTGAGGGACGAAGCGGCACGTGGCAATGCCAAACACGTCTTCGCTGAGCAACTCGGGAGAGGATTTGAAACAATGAAGCAGCTACCAGCGAGAGGTGAGAGAATGCTCGCATATTGATACAAATTAAGTTTCTCCACGACTTTAAGTGGATTCAACTTGTTTTGAGAAAGAAGGTTGGAGGGTGGTTTCTCCCCCTCGAAAACGAGCGGCGGTATGAGTGGACCTTTCTCTTTGAAGTTTGGAGAGAAAGGAGACGGAAAGAATGGATGGTTCACTTTCACTTGTTTTGAAGTGGAAATTGATTTTACTGCAAATAGGAAGACGTGGTGATCTGGGCATTGATTTTAAAACTTTGATAACTTTTGAACTACTTCTCCCCCCCCCACGTGAAAGGGGGAGCAAAGATGGCCAGCGTCTGCCTTCTTCTTGTCCACGATTTCTTCCTCCGTTGATTGCCCTGGAGAAAGTTTGCTGGCACAATTTGACGTGACAATTGGTCTTTGTGTTGGGAGTTTCTTCTCTTCCGAAAGGCTCTTACACCCCTCGTCTGGAGTGGATTTATTTAAAATTGGATGCTTTTTTTTTCTTTTCTCTGTGCCTGATTTGATGGACTTGAATATAAAACTGGCTCCTAGTCCTACCTGCTTCGTCTGACTCATCCAGCTGTACTTTCTCCTGACGGCCATTTTCAACAAAGAAAGACTGCTATCCTCCTTAGACAATGGGCTCAAAAAAACCACCATCTGGCAAATCAACATCTGCCCCAAGCTTCGCTGCATCCAGCCCATCCATGCAACAATCAAAACTTACCTCTTTTGCGCAACAGGAAAAGGCTGGAGTAGGTTTAAAAGAAATGCAGAAAATTATCCAAATACTGGAGGAGGTCAAAGATGG
>JANHFK010001229.1:166970-184040 GCA_036250565.1 Sibynophis collaris
TTTCCGTCGGGCCTTAAAAACACACTTATTCTATGCAGCCGGCCTCGCACAATCTCCTCGCTAGGGATTCTTAAGGTAAAAGGGGTTCTGTTTTTAGGCTAAGGGATTTAATGGGGGCAGTCCTTTAATTTAATATATTTTAAATTGTTTTTATATTTTGTATTGAATGTTTTTTAATATGATTTAGATTTTATTTGATTTATATACCACCCTTCTCCTTTGCAGGAGACTGTAAACCGCCCTGAGTCCCGCGAGGGAAAAGGGCGGTATATAAATTTGAATAAATTAAATTAAATTAAATAATATTTGCTTAATATATGCAACTCAAACGGAAAGCAATCTTTGTTTACACATAATAAAATGACTGAGCTAAGCTATGCTCATGGTTTCCAAACTAAACAGAATGAGCTGGGTTTGAACATCACACTAAGCCATTAATCACAATTTACAAACCACCACTATCAGGTTCACATGTTAAGTCAAAATCAAACAATCCATATTTCGGCTTATTCAGAATTTGTACTAGGCCAATTGTTTAAATCAGCCTGCTAGAATTCAGTGTAAGGTGTAACTGTTCTTATGAGTTTTATGTGAAAGCACAAAGACCTGTATAAGCTTTATGCATATATATATTATTTGCCCATAGAAAGAAGGATATAGTATAAAGTGAAGGGAACTTTTCAATATTATGCTAAGACCATTTTACACTTTCTTTAATGGTAGAAAGAAGGAAGGCTCTTTGCAGCTCTCTTACCAACTAGGTATCTCTTGCTGTATATATATATATATATGTATATGTATATGTGTTTTTTTCTAAGATTTTTTTTTTGTATATGTATATGTATATGTACAGGTAGTCCTTGACTTACAACAGTTCATTTAGTGACCATTTTAGACCAAATGGCACTGAAAAAAGTAACTGACCATTTTTCACACATATGACGGTTGCAGGATCCCCATGACCACATGATCAAAATTCAGACGCTTGGCAACTGACTCACATTTATGATAATGTCCCAGGGTTACATGATCTCCTTTTCCGACCTTCTGACAAGTAAAACCAATGGGGAAGCCAAATTCACTTAACAATCATGTTACTAACTTAATAACTGCGGTGATTCATTTAACTATGGCAAGAAAGGTTGTAAAATGGGGCAAAACTCACTTAACAATGGTCTCACTTAGCAACAGAGCTTTTGGGTTCAACTGTGGTTGTAAGTTGAGGACTACCTGTACATGTGTTAATTTTTTTCAGGAATTACACCATATACCTAGTATATATAATATTAACTATCCCCAAAAACCAGCATGTCTGAAGGTAACAAATACCTAACAATCTCTTTAAGATCTGAAAGTTATGAGTAACACATTAGTAGTACAGTATGTTGTGTAAATAGAGCAAAAAATAACATTTTACTGCTTGAAATTTGTATTAATTGTTCCTTTAATGCAAATTAATATATGCAACTTACTCACAATAAGAATGCTACAATTATTATAGCATTAGATCAATATTATCAATGATTGCTGATAAAAAGAAACATTGAATTCACACTTAGTTATAAACACATTTAGTTATAAACACAGTTTTATATCCTTTGAAAAACAAACATAAGGCAAAGTATAACAGAATAGTTTTTCATTAGCTTAAAAGTCCATTTTAAACATTCCTTACATGCAGTAGAGTTCCTTGCAAGTTTTATTAATGTTCACAAAAACAGGTCAAATTCAGGCATCGATGAGAAAAAAAGGTATATCCAAATAATATTCTGCAATAAATCTGCAAATCCATTATACCTTTCTTACTTCTAATTAGGGTTTTCCCCTTTTCCATTTAACTCTTTTCATTTTTTAGTATCTCTCATGGACACCTTCGCAGAAGCTATCAGCTTTGACAGAAGACAAAAGTTCTGGCAGTGAACCATAAATTGGCCATTTCCATAAAAAGAACTGCTAAATGAGAAACCATGTGCTCAGTATATGAAACTAATTTCATGCTTTCAAAAGCACACAGTGGCTTCTAGCAAGATAGTGGCCCTGGGACTTGCAAAGACAGATCGGCTAAATAGAAATAGGTTTTCTGCTGGTTAGCCATGCTTTACATGTACTGTTAGTAAATAGAAATTCTCGAATCTTCTGTCAAACATATATACATTCTTTTCCATAACTCTGGGGTTGAAAGCTATAAAAACAACTGCTTTGTGAACAAATTTACAGCAAAAGGCATGAGATGGCTTAGGTTCTCATGAAAGGACTGCAGAGTTACTATTCATTCTGTAACAAGAAATGGTTTTTCTTTCCTATTGGATATCACCACCCATCCCTAAAACAAATATCCAAAGAAGAAGCAAGCAAATAACAAGATTTGGTGAATAATTTACAAACTGAAATGATTGGGCAGAACTTTTTAGACATGTAAACACAACTTAATCTTCTGACATGTTGTTTTTAAACTTAAGGGGCTGATAATGTGAATTCCAGAGATTATTACCAGCATGTATTCAAGTCTTTAAAAAAGATTTGCAAAGTTTAAATGTCACATTAAATTAAAGTGGTGTTAGGCAGAAGTTATAGGAATTTTATGCCTCTTATAAAACAAGTTATCAATGCAAACAAATTACTAGAGGTTGTCCCATATCTGACAGGTCATATCTTTTTAATACTGACAAAATCAGATACATATCACATATTGCTTTTGCTTTTAACTTTATTAGCTGAAAGGCACATTTGTCATTTATAGTTCAAGTCAAGCTTTTCATAAATAGGATTTTATGCTCTGCAGTTTGTTTCCTGACCACAAATATATAATCACACTGATGATTAATTAGCCTCATTAGTTAATCATCAGATTGTCATATTGTATCAATAGATGTGTGTTAATCTATTTGAAATGCATAATGAACATTCTGCCAGGAGAGTCTCTTCTGGTAATAAATACTACACCAGCAATACAGAGGAGACAATCCATTACATAGAATTGCATTTGCAATGCATTATTAGTTATAATCAGAAAAATAATAACTGGTTTTCCCATAATATTTTTAGCCCTGGTGTTCTTTTGCTATAGGTGACAAACAAAATTCCACTTCCAAACATGTGAGGATTACAAGGCTGCATCTCATTTTGAAATGAGTATAATTCTGTAATGTTTATATTTTTAAAAAAGCATTGCTCACCTCTGCTAGGAAGTCCACTCCACATGATGGTACTGTCGTGCTAAATATCCAGCTTGTAAAAAAAACCAGGCTAGAAATTCAAAACTTCCAATTTGTGACCAGCAACAGAAGATGGGTTGGATACTACAGAGACCTGGATTTCCAGCCCTGATCATCTGTGTGCCAGGAAACTGTTATACCAGTGCAGCTTCAAACCTTCTCCACTGCTGGCTTATTTGCACTGCTCATTGAAAATCCTTTACACGCTGGCAGCATTTTAGGGAAGGACAAGCATACTGAGTCATTTGTAAAGAAATTGCAGCAATTTTAGTTCCACACATTCACTTGTACTGAAATATATACACACAGCACTGTTAAAGTAGAAGGTTTTTGGAGTGGATTTATACTGAGAAACAAACAATCTTCAGGCTTCATTATCAATGCATGGAATCAACTGCAGTGATCAGACTCAAGCAAGACAGATTATTACGAAATGGCTCTACAGAGATAGCTTCAAACCATAAAGAATCATCTTCCTAAAAGCGTGAGTGTTAAAATTAGAGCTAAATTCTCCACAGGGAGAGGGAGCATTCATAGTCCATATGTTAATATGTATTATTGGGCTTGATTTCGAAATGAAAAATGACATGTTGACTATGGTTTTTTTTCCTGTTTATATGAAAATGCACAACACATGCTCAGAAAGGAAACACTGGTTATATCCTGCTGCCATAAAATAGCCTGAAAACCTCCTCCCACCCCATTCAAAAGACATAAATGGACATGGAAAACTCTAGTCCCACTATGGATTATTGACTGTATAAATTTAGGCATCTGATGCTTCAGACCTGAACCTTTAAAATGTTTACTTTCTGCCCTACTGATCTTCTCTCTTTTGATGTAGGTCACTTCTTGTTCTCTCATATTTCTAATCATTTCACCCTCTTAGTCCCTTGTCTCAGCCTGTTCCCTGTTGCCTCTAGCATTGTTACAGTCACTCATCCACCACCTTTCATTCACTGCAGCTGCTTCAGCTCATGATGCCTTTGCACAAAACAGTTAGGCTAACTCTGTAACAAATTTCTTTCGACATCAAAAAATGCCCTCTCTTTGGAAACTGCCCTCACTGCTGCTCTCCTATCAGAGCTCTTTGTGGGTTTTTTTTTTCAGAAACCAACAAACAGAAGGGAAATTGGAGGCCACCTGTATGTTTCAGCCTTTGATTGCTTCTTAAATCTTTGGCAGTCATTCTGTGCCTTTGTATTCTCTCTGGCAGCGCTTTGTTGCTATGTCATTCTCCTGGGCTTTTTCTTCCATATTGTCTGAGTTGTTAGCTTTTGCTTTCTTTCATAACACATCCAGATTGTTCCCTTGTGACTTCAATCTTCAAGAAAAAATCTAGCTACCTCTCGTCTTCAAGTTACATTTCCATCACTGGCACCCACTTTTCAGTTCTACCACTTGCTGCCATGGTCACTCCATTGATCTTTAAGAACTGTACTCTTTAGCTCTTTCCATTATGGATTTTTTTTTCTTGTTTGAACATCACACTGTCACTTTTAATACATCCTCCCCATCTCACTGTTTGTACCACTCAACATCTTGCTTGTACTGTGACCTACAATCTAATAATATATTTCTTGAAGTTTATTTCCATTATTTATCTCCAACTTCTGACCTCTTCCTAGGCTTTTTTCTTTACTTTTATCCCCTCTCAGCCAATGCTCCACTGTTCTAGCAAACTTGACGTGTATTTTCATGACTCCATTTGGTATGCGTCCCCAAATTGCTAAGCATATGCTAAGGAAAAATCAAACTATCTAACTGCTCTTATTCATTTAAATTTCAACTGTCCTTCTCTGTATTTTATCTTCCTAGCTTGTATTACAATACAGGTTTAATTCTGAAATTATTTTCTGCATTTCATGCTGTACTTAGTCCTTTTCCTTTACTTCATGTATTACTAACTTCCATAGGAAAACTAATTAGCTGACTTCCTCTCCTACTACTTTCTTCAGACTTCATCTCTTTCAGTATTTATTGATGAAATCTTCTCCATTAAATCACTCAACTTGCCAGCTTAAATTAACAGATCTGATTTATCTATTCTTAATAAATCATAGCCCTCTTTTCCTCTACTGCAGGGGTGTCAAACTCATGTCACGGCGGCATCATGTGATGTATCGGGACTTTGTCCCCCTTCGCTAAACTGGGCATGGGCGTGGCCAGCATGTGACACATCCGGACCGTGGGCCAGGAGTTTGACAGCACAGCTTCAAATATACCATTATCTTATTTATTCTGGAATTGTAAATTTTAATGCCTCTCCCCCCACCCCCCTTATAAGCATCACAATAAATACATCCAGCTTATTATATCCATTTGCCATTTTAAAACTACAGATGCCTGAAAAGACATAATTGCTTAATCACAAATATCCAGTAATCCAATAGAAGTGAATATACAGTATGTACCTCAGGGTTGAGCCAGGGATTCTATACCTAATATTGTGACAATAATGATACCTGGGGCAAAAATATCTTCTTTCTAAAATGCAGCTCCAAAATAAAAAATATAGCTTGTCTGATGCTTAACTATTCCTAAGTCTTAATATTTTTTTAAAAAAAAATATTTTCCACATTTAGCAACTTACTTTCTTATCTCTCCCTGTCACTTTCTTCTTCTCCACATCTTTGCATTTTAAATGGCAGGAGAAAGGGACTTGGTCAGTTTTGCTAATGGAATCCTAAACTGCCTGTAAATTAATAGCACTATCTAAATCAGAGGTAGAGAACGATAGCTTCTTTTTGACTTGTAGACTTCAATTCCCAGAATTTCTGAGCCCGGATGGCTGGCTCAGGAATTCTGGGAGTTGAAGTCCACAAGTCATAAAAGGGCCATAAAAGGGCCATAAAAGGGCCACCTCTGATCTAAATGATACTGAATGCTTCTCAAGTTAACAGGATTTATACATGGTACAAGCTATCCATCAAAACATACTTCTTCTCAAATACAATTTCCACTTAGAATATCAATTGGAACTTGATGTTGTAACTTTAAATTATAGAAAGAATATAGAGTATAAAACTAGACAAGTCTATGCAACTCCCAAATTTGTGTATTAAGTTGTGAACAGCTGAATAAAGCCTAGATTCAGAATTTCATGTTGGAGAATTCTGCTTACGAGATGTTTCTAACAGAGCAACAATAGCCAACCTTTTTACAATATGTAGTATGGTTCCTATGTAATAACATGCAGTGGGGCATATTTCTCTTCTGCAGTATCATTGTGTGGGATCCTATCCTTATTCTTTCTTCTGTTCATCACCTATTCAATTCAAAGCCATAATATGTGGTGGGATACATCATGTTCCCTCATCACATATACTACAAACTTCCCTTCTTAGTAACTGGCAGTTCTCTGGTGTTGTATACAAAACATTATCCCCGTATAACCTTAACATTTATACTTAGAAGGCATAATTAATGAGACAACTGGCATCCAGTGCATTGATTAGAACAAAAGATTAGGAACAGGGAGACTCACTTTCCTATGTCATTCACTGGTAATCTTAGGACGAGGTCTCAGTAACCTACTTTTCAAAGACAAAATTGGAGAATATAAATCAAACACACTTGGGCTATGTGAAGTGTCAAAATGATTCCATTTGAAAAGAGATTTGATTGAAGGCCCATTTGAATTAAATGTTCACAGTAAAATCAATTTCAGGTGTCAAACCAAATCATATTTTTCAACACTGAAAACATTTAAATGCAATTCAGATACCAGATGGACTTTTTAGCTTTGCAGTCTCAAACCTGGTTGCAGTTTTACTTCCACATATGCACAAAACTGAAGCAGGTTGAGTGGTGAACAACAGGCTGTTTTTTATTGACATGAGGAGCTTTTATTTATTCAAAGTTAGCCTCTGGAGTCCTTGGCAGTGATGGTGAACCTTTTAGGGTCCGAGTGCCGAAACTGCAACCCAAAACCCACTTATTTATCGCAAAGTTCAATTTAACGTGAATAATGATGGGGAGTGTAGTGCAATAGCCTCTGGAGGGCCATCACATCCATTCTTCCTTCCTTCCTTCCTTCCTTCCTTCCTTCCTTCCTTCCTTCCCCCCTCCCCCTGGGCTTTTGTGCTTGGCGCTCAGCCAGGGGAGGAGACGCTTCCCCATGCTCCCCCTTCTTTCTCTTGGCCCCGCTGAGGGAGGAGGAAGGCCAGGCTTGGGGGATGGCCCCCACCCTGCAAGATCCGCCCCCACCGTTCTCTCCCAGTCCTCTTTGCTGGTGGCAACAGCAAATTCCACAACAAAGGCGGAATCCTGTTGCTGCGCAAAGGCAAGTACAGGTGTGTTTCGCTCCCACACTAAGGCTCTGCCCATCACCACCACGGCAACAGCTCTTTCATCCCTGTGTGTCACAGGGAGCCGCAGCAGAGGGGTGAAAGAGCCTCAGGGGTTGCATTGTGGCTTGGCGTCATAATGGGCTTGAGGAGGACAGGACTCTGTCTCCCCCATTGTGAAGCACACAAGTGAAAAAGTTCACTCAATCAATTCCAACTTCGCAAGATCTTTTTTTTTTGTGAGAAGTTGGAATTGATTGAATGAAACATGATGGAGAAACACTGTTGGAGCTGGACTGGGGCGACTGTGCACTTGCCCACAGAGATGGCTTTGTGTGCCACATCTGGCACGCATGCCATAGGTTCGCCATCACGGATATATAGTAATATTGCTTTCCTATTTTTAATCTCTGGGTTTTGTTTTGGAATTTGTTAGATTGACTTGGAAGGAGACAGATTTATTTTGTTATTCCCTTTTGAACTTTTGCTCTTTTTATATATGATCCTCTATCTTTCCCAAAATCTATAAATGGACACTTTCCTAAATTCTGTTTTTTTATCTGGCCTGCCAGTCACATCTATAAACTGTTTGCAGTTCAATTGTTTTAGTCCCCCCCCCCTTTATTCCCTAATAAAAACAAAAAAGTCATTTACTTTCTTGTTGACTTTGCCCAGTCTAGCATTGAATGAATGTTCTTCATTGCATGAGTGTAGAATGAATTAGCACTGTCAGGTTTGCCTTGATTGTCTAGCATGTGTAGATTTCCATGACATTGTATGCTATATGCTAAATAACTGTATGAGTCTAAAATACTGTGTATAGAACATTATGCATAATACAGCCTATTTCTTTATACTAGATATTACATATGCAATATTGAAAAAAATCCACTTTTTAAATTGTTGCTCTGATATTACAAAATACAACAATTCTAGAAAATGCTAATCTTGACAATAAGCTATGATGTCCTCCAACCCAGAAAAGCAAATAATCAGACAGCGTAGTAGATTCTGTTCTTAAATATAAGCTTTATTTTTAAGAAACCTTTTGAAACTTTTAAGTATGACGCTTTCAGTATTGGTTTCATACAATCTTTGTAGATTATTTAAAGCACATTTTGGAGCTAACTGTCTTGCTTTTTTTTCTATTTTAAAAGTATGGGAATATTAATAATCACAACGAAACCTTTAATCCTACCCTGCCAAAACTTTCCTGGGATATGTCTAAAGGATCTCTCATCCCTACTGTTTTCATTCAATTCTACCAAAAAATGAACCTGCAATAGATTTTTTAAATATTTTCTCCTTATAACCTATGAAATGGGACATATTCCATTTGCTTATTCAAATCCTTATCCATAAAAAACTATTCAGAATACCAAATAAAAGAGTTCCTGCATTAGTAACATTTTGTTACTGAATTTTTAATTAAAGGCAATTACAACTAATTCTATAGAAAAGCTAGGTTACTGCAGGTCAGAGATTCTAAAAAAAAGAAAAGAAAAAGAAAATAACTAATACCAAATAACTGAATATACTTACACAATATTTTGCAGTGCATCTGGTTTAAAGATTAAATTCATAGTTTTAAAACTTATTACAAATGGTAATTATATAAATGATCTTTTTAATGATTTAATATCACAACAAGCGGATTATTTTAGATACAAAGCACACAATTTTTGTTCTGATAAAACATGACCTGAAATGAGTATTTTAATATTTGCTTCTAAATTGCTGGATAATATTGATTGCAAACTGGATGGTTTTTCATTTTTCTTAAGGGAAAATCACTAGGATGACATTTAAATAGGTAGGAGAATGTAAAGAGATAAGTGATTTTTTTTTAATTATGGGAAAGAAAACCACATATTTAAGGCAATGATTCTTTAGTAGATACTGTGATCACATAGCACTGTTAACCATGGGTAACTTTATCATGACTTATTCAACCCAGTTTTTAAGGCTCACATGATGCAATGAACTATAAATTAAAGGCTGGGTATTCATAACATAATAGGCTATGGTTGGCTATGTAATTCAGTGGCCTTATCTGCATAACATATTAAGTTGGGTAAGGCTAGTCTATTGGACAAACATATAGATCCAACCAATAAAAGAGTTAAAATGTTTACTCCACAATAGCCTAAGGTTAAGAGACTAACTCTCATGAGCAACTGTATTACTCAAAGAAATGTTTGCTTGGTGGTCTCCCTGTTCACCCCCTCCCTCCCAACAAGATGGGCAAAACAATGATAGGCAGTTTATATAAATACACAGATAAATTTGGGGGTTGGAGAAAAGCAGCAGAAAATCCTTTGGATACTTCCAATTTAATTGTGACATCTGCAATTACACCATCAGACAACCTTATAGTTATGCTCTCCTCATTTTCTGTAGTTGAATTTTGGTAGAATGCTGGCTATATTCACATGGTATAGCCATCTCCTGAGCTAACCATTTACCATATATCAGAAGTCCCAATCAAATGGGACTTGATATAATAGCTTTTATTTTTCATAATGGAAGTTGTCCTGTTGATATTAATACAGATTAACACAAAACGGGATTTTAAAATGCAGTAATACCACAGCCCTATTTATTATTTCATGTACATAAATGTGTCATCCTTGATTAGCTAAGCAAACACCTCAGTTTCCTTCTGCAGTTTTGTAGATTAAATAGCCCCTCCTACGTTTATACAAAATAAAAAAGAGATTGAACACATATGAAAATGAATTATAAATAGCTTTGTAAACAATATATCTCTGTTTTATAAAATATAACTAAAATGTAAATCCCCCAGCTCCACATATCTGAAGCTAAAAGTCTTAGTCGTGTCAATGATGGAAATAAAGAAGAAAAAATAGATAAGATAGGTCACAGCTGGAATGATACCTGTTTTCTTCAAACAATCATTAAAAGAAAAGACATAGGGTGACATATACCAACTAATGCCATAAATGGTTAAATCTGCTTAAAGCCATCTTTGTATGAATGCTTGCACTGACATCTTGTGGATATTTTAAAACACAACATAAACTATTTAAAGACCCAAATACATAACTGGAATGATTTTTTTTCCTATTAGTAAAAGATAATAAATACAAAAATACATTTGTTTTATATGATGCACTTGTTAATTTTCATGACTGCTGGTTAGAACTGTATTTTAAAGAAGTTTTTCCTCATTCCCGTTCCTTCTTTTTATATTTGTCACCATTCAATATTTTCCTGTGTTATTATTGAAAGACTAACCGAAACTGTAATTTTAGCACATATGAAATGAATACTGGCAGTTTGGGAATGAATTAGGATTTTATAACATATTAATATGCTGCAAAGACCATCAACTCACAATGAACTCACAGATGTTACTGAATTTTATCACAAAAATCCAAGACTTCAACAAACTTCATTGCCATAAATCATTACTTGTTTTGACAATGCTTATGGAACTACCAAAATCCATATTCCAGTATTTCCTCAGCACAGAAGGTGTGGTGTATATAATGTTCAATGTCTTAACTCACTATGAATTAAATGCTGCCTGTAGAAAAGCACCATATACTTGCTTTCCACCATCAATCACTGATGTCAGCAGAGTAACTTCAGTAGCATCAGGATTAGAACCACTGCTTCCACATAGCCCCTCCCTATCACTATTGCTCCTATCCTGATCATCTCTGGTGTCTATTCTTGAGGGAAGGTAAGACTGTTACTGTCCACAGGCCCATAAGCTGTCTTCCTTGCAATATTCCTGTCTTCCTCTGGAAAAGACAAGGGAAGGGGTGTGCCAGTTTGATAAATATTGCAGTAGAGTCAATTTGATGCAATGGTTTTGGCAACAGACTAGAAACTGGAAGACTGTGAGTTCTAAACCTGCCTTAAGCACAAATCCAGATGGGAGACCTTGGGCCAGACACACAACACTAGGAAGAAGGCAATGGCAGATCTCTTCCAAAATGTTGCCAAGAAAACTGCAGGGACCAGCCCAGGCATTTGCCAAGAGTCAACAATGACTTGAAGTCACCAACAAACTGGGACAGAATATCTGTACATCCCTTCCTTTTCAGGAAAGCAGACCACACCATTTCCTCAAAGTCATGAGGCTATTAGAAAGAAGACAAAAGGTATCGCAGAGACCCTTCTTCATTGCCCTTAATAAATGAGGTACTCATAGTTGGGTTCCAAGATTTTGAAACCTAAACTTTTCTTTTCAACAAATCTAACTAATGAGGCTATATGAGACGCTAGCTTTCTTGGTTGTAAACAACCCTTGGAGTCTTGATAGTGATCCTCTTGGGTATAAGATAGAGCCCCTGTTCCATCTCACTGTGTGGAGATGAAAATTATTTTTATTAATGGAAGTCAATATGAAGCTGGCTTTCTAAATACTAACACATTTCTCTTAGGCATTAACTTTATTTGCAAGAAATACTCTTAAAAATAAAAGTGACAAGTAGTAGTAGCCCAGTTGTTTTGGTTTATTACATGTACTTATTTGTTCATCAGTCAGTCTCAAATTCAGAGACCAGTAGGATAAGGGTGCTTATGTTGATGGAATGCCAAAGTCTCTTGTCATTTTTCCAATTTTCAAATGACCTTTTTAGGATGCAGAGTAAAGTTATTTAGTGTGTTTGCTGCTGGGTTGAAACCTGAGCCAGGAACTTAAAGCTTATGCTATTATTAACTGTTTTTAATTAAATGAATGTGCATGATTCAGAAAGCAGTGTGTATGTATAGCTCTAATGGAACTATGTACCATCTTTACTTAACCTGGTGCTTTCCAGATCAGCTGGGATTGCAATTCCCAGAATCCCCAACCACCATACCTCCTGAAGGGAAATTGGTAAGGGATGGTGGGAATACATTGTAAAACAGCACTAGTTTAATTACAAGTAATATCATTCATACATCAATATCACAGGGTTGCCGTTGTGGGGGAAATAGGAGGAGGAAGGAGTATTATGTATATTTGCTGCCTTGAGTTATTTATAAAGTAATAAAGGCAGGATAAAAAAAACTATAAATAAATAAATCTGTTTCCTGATCATGTAGTGTTGTCTCCCTATTTAACCTATTCCCTAGAACTTCTCTGCAAATGAGATCTCCTCGCCAAATAAAAAAATAATCAAAATAAGATAGTGGGTTTCTTCAGTGCTTTACGTTTGATTTCAGAAAGCTGCTTTGGAAGTAGGTAAGAGAGCATATGTAACACCTGCCAGTAACTTTTTAAAGCATCCCTGACATTTTTCAAAATCACACTGCTCCCTTCTTGAATATGGAGATGGTCTTGAAGAAAATATGCATCAACCATATTAGCCTGGGAAAATAGAGAAGGGTGAGAAAGAAACTCTTTGGTATAAGAGGAAGGGAAGAAAGGAAAAAATACTATCCAGTTCTCCAGAACCTTTTATTATAGCTTGTATCAAAAAAGGAGAGCAAAAGCATTTGTTGAAGTGTTTTCTGACCTGGTCTATCTTAAAGGGCTGACACCTCTGAAGCTGCAGAGAATGCTGGCAAAACATATTTATTTTCAAGAATTGCACCTAGTTACTATAGTTGTATTTCTCTACATTTGAAGGCATGTTTTAGAGTTAAATCTGTAGGCTGCAAAGCCCTAGTAAATAGTTGCCTTGTACTAACTGGACAAGTCATATATTGTCCTAAACCACAAAATAGCTTAACTGCCTCTGGCATAGTGTCTGGGTAAATCCAACCAATGTGTTTAGTAAATTTGTGATTTATGTCTTAGCTTGCTATGTACACCCAGCGAAGTGTGGTTTATCCAAGGAAGCATAAGTTAAATGTTATTATTTGGATACCAAGTTACTGCATGAGACTGTTAGAGCATTTGTTCATTTTTATTCATTTATTAAATTTATGCTGTCCATCTTACCAATAAGGCAACTTTGGGTGGCTTATTCTGGGTGGTTATTCAAATATTCAGCTTATTGCAGTATTGCCTCCATTAACTGGCAGCAAATCTCAGTTTCAAATAAGAATCTCTTTTGGTTTTATCTTGAGATGCCAATAAGTGATCCTGGAAGATTTTAACATATGAAATATTTACCATTGAGCTATGGCTTCTTACTATAACTGTAGCATCATTATGAGCACCAATTAAAGTATTTATCCAACATTTCTATAAATCTGATCTGACCTGTAAAAGATGTCTTTCTATATTGTGGTAAACATTAGATCACTAGTAGGATACTAACTGTTACATACCGAACAGATCAGCATCTCCTTTGTTGGGTGCAACAGTGTTTCCAAGTTTAAAGATACAGGGAATATCTGCATACAGTAAACTCATAACTTTTTTAATCCTTAAAGTCTCACATCACCTGGGATCTGATCATCATTCATAACCTATTATTTATATTTCATGTTTCTAGACTGCACATCTCCCTCAATGAGGGGTTCTGAATGGTGTTTTTATTAAACTTCTGGTCTTTAATATCTATTGGTATCTGGTTTATTAGCATGTCTTACTGATGCTTTGATGTTTGTCAATGGGATCTGATAAGATAGAACTTTTTTCAATTGCAGAGCTGAGAAGAAATGTCACTGGCGCTAAGATATGCTTGGCTCCCATTCATGCTCAACATACCTTTAAAAGAACACGTTGTCTTTTAAAGATAAAAATCATTATCTTTGTGTCATTTTTCTACTGGTTGTGAACTGCCTGGTCATGTACCACCATATAGATTTTTTCTGAGCTGGTTGTTAATTTACATTTTAATAATTTTGCTTTTGCTTTTATCATTTCTAAGTTATTGGTCATCTTGAACATTTTTACAGCAAGATGAGATAAAAATATTTGTCAGATACAAATCCATGTAAATTTAATGCCACTGCTATTTATCCTTAACTAAAAGGGGGAAGAATATTTGCTCTAGGAAGGGGCAATGAAGTGTCCAGTCTGGCTCTTAATTTATTAGCCGGGAGCCAGCATTACATGTCATTTTTTGTTACTGTATCTAATATAATCTTGAAGCAAGACCCCCTATTTCTATTTAATTTTATTGTTTTAGACAGCTTGATTGACTATGGTTATGATCTTTATATGTCTTATCAGTGCCACCAAACAAAAATAGATGGAGGTAGAGAATATTTTAGAAAGTGCCAAACATTTATAAGAAACAATTATAAAGAAAATGAAACTTCCAAAGGATAAACAGGCAAATCTTTTTTAATCTATGAAAACAAACAAGTTCCCCCCAGATGAGTTTAAATCTATCACTTCATTAATACTTTGCTGTACTAGCAAAAGTCATTCAAAAGCAGCTACCTCTCTCTCCTCTAGATAGTATTTCTTAAGGACAAAGACATTTTTCCATCTATCTTAATATAAGAAAGGTTGATGGATATTATTTTTATAAAAGGTGACCTCCAAAGGATTATATTTAAAAAGAAAATGGGATATCAGCGCACTCTGCATCTTTTTGAAAGGAAAAGAGGCACATTATTCTTCCTCTATTATATGGCCACATTGTTTTAAAAAAGAACTATAGTTTAATGGTTTAATTATTGGGATCAGGTCCAGATTCCAGTCATCCTCAGCCATGAAAGCTCACTGAGGGACTCTGGGCCAATCATATCTCTCAACCCAAACCACCCCAGAGAATTCTTGTTGTGGGGAAATTTGGGAGACAAGAGTCTATATATGTCAAGTTGTGGCCTTGCAGGAAAAACATACAATACTGTAACATTGATAAATTACTAACTAAATTAAGAAAAAATTAGTTTGTTACTTTCTTTCATCTTATAGGACACTGAATATTATTAGATTTATTTTAATTCAGTTCATTAAAAGTTCAGCTTTTAAAAACCAAGGTAGATTTCATAAGGCTGTATGAATAACTACAGAAAGACTGAATTTTAAATCTGATTCATTCTGACTTATTAGATAAGTAAGTCCTACTGCTGAATTAATTGACTTGACTAATCTCACAATTCTAGGCAGGATCAGACCCTAGATAACCATACTTTGGTTAAGTAAACCATTAAACCATGCTTCTTTTAAAAAAAAAAGTATAATAGAGAGAGAATAATGTGCCTCTTTTCCTTTCAAAAAGATGCAGAGTGGGCTGATATCAGTAGTGGGTTGCTACCAGTTCTCATTGGTTTTTGGGAACCAGTAGTGATAATTTGGCGTGGGTCGCAGATCCGGTAATAATCAGTGGCTGGCCACGCCCCAAACTGGTTCCCCCGGTCGCCGCTCACTCGCCCTGGCTGCCATGTTCTTCACCGCCATGTTCCTCGCGCACATGCCTGCCATTACCTTGCAAGTCCTTTTCGGCGGCTTCTTTGCCAGCTGGTTTCCAGCAGCGGCAGCTGGCTAGGGACCGCTGAAAACTCCAATCAGCTCCCAACTCTGGGCCAGCCACTGTGGAAGGTAAGCAGCTGAACAAAGAGACAGCAGTGGGGGAGGAAGGCAGGCAAACAGGCCTGGTCATGGGGACCGCTGGGAAGGCAGATAAGCATGTCGGGACCACCCGACCATGAGGAAGGGAGCTAGCAGCTTACTCCCTTCCCCTACGTCCTAGCCTTCCGAGGTCAGATTGCATATCCAGCCCATGATGAGAGACACACTGCTTCTGGCCCGACCCAGCCTGGCCAGTGAGCGGGCGGGTGGGAGGACCTTCGAGGAGACAGAGCCGCTGCACTGGAGCTGAGTGGGCCAGTGGCAGTGGCGGTGCTGTGGGAGGGCGGGCGGATCTCCGTCAAACTCATTGTTGGGAGCCTCAGTCTAGCCCCTGAATATATGAGAAGTCTTGGGCAAAGTTCTTATAAAGTTCGTCCAAGGCTTCTCCTCCTTCTTGGCCTTGTATCAGAGATCAAACATGCACAGACTTTGGAAGAACTTTGCCCAAGACTTCTCATATATTCAGGGGCTAGCCTGACGCTCCCAACAATGGGTTTGGTAGCGATCTAAGGAAACATCTTTCAGTTCTTCAATATCGACTTTAAGAGCACCCAGAAGACACCAAGAGCAAAAGCAGCAGCAGTGGGGGGGGATAGAGGTATGTGTCCGTCCACAAGGAGTGTGAAGGTAGGCACACACCGCCCCTCTGAGGAAAAGAGGTGCTGGCAATCAACTTTAAGAGTGCCCAGAAGAAGCCAAAAGCAAAAGCAGCAGCAGCGGCGGGGATGTGTGTGTGTGTGTGTCCCTCCACAAGGACTTGGAGGCACACACCGTGCCTCTGAGGAAAAGAGGCGGTGAAGCGGTTGGTGGCTCTTTTTTTCACTTGCTCAGTGTTCCCTCTTGATGCAAAAAAAAAAAAAAAAAAGGCCAATCTGATCTGGAGCCGAATGTCACTGGAAGCAATGCTGTGAGCCTGCAGCATTTCATTTCAGTCTTTAACTGGGCAATTAATTGAACCTCCTCCCCTAAAACAGATGTGACGTGGATTTGGGGGGGGGGTTTAGTGACGTGCATTGTTCCCCTAACTTTGCTGGTTGAGGAACTCTGGGAGTTGAAGTCCACAAGTCTTAAAATTGCCAAAGTTGGAGACCTTACCCTAGACCACTTTAGGAACAAAGTGGGGGGTTTTGCT
>JANHFK010001231.1:31129-42425 GCA_036250565.1 Sibynophis collaris
AGTTCTAATTATCCTCTGAAGTCTGTGTCTGTCTTGTTGGGTTGCAGAACCAAACCAGACAGTTATAGAGGTGCAGACTCAATAATTCCTCTGTAGAACTGTATCAGCAGCTCCTTGGGCAGTTTGAGCTTTTTGAGTTGTGGCAGAAAGAACTTTCTTTGTTGTGATTTTTTAATGATGTTTTTGATGTTAGATGTCCATTTTAGATCTTGCGTTATGATAGAACCTAGAAATTTGAAGGTCTCTATTGTTGATACTGTGTTGTCTAATATTGTAAGAGGTGGAAGTATGGAATGGTTTCTCCTAAAGTCTACCATCATTTCTACAGTTTTGAGTGTATTCCGTTCCGGATTGTTCCGGTCGCACTACGAGGCCAAAATCCAAAATTCAAAAATCCAAAATATCAAGAATTTCTCTTCCCAAACTGTGTTGTATAATTGGATGATTTCCTTCAAAGATTATGGAAAGCTATAGACAATATATATCCTGTATTTAAATTACAAGAAAAGTTAGATGTCTATGGAGATTCTCAGTCATCCAGGTCATGGTTGTCCCACTTTTTTTCAAGAGGCAACTGGACTTTCTTGTTTTTCTTTGAAGACGTTTTGCTTCTCATCCAAAAATCTTCTTCAGATAGACAAAAACACAACTGGGTTCACCTATGTCCCCCATATGGTGTCTGGGCAGCCTATCTGTAAGTGTGGGAAAGTTAGATTGAACAGGTTCTTTGGTTAATTGCTGTTGCCGAGGTACTTGGTTTGGTACTTGGTTTTGCTATTATCAGTTGATAGCTTAGCAAAGGTGTAGTTTCACAATCTATAGTTATAATGTATTTCTCATAGATTCCAGGCTCAGTAAATCATGGATTTGTATCAATGGTTAAGGGATAGCTGAGATAGTGAGAGAAATAAAGTTATTTGGAATAAAGGATCTCCTATGATTATTAAAATAAAATACTTTCCACACTTGGTACATTCCAGAGTTTTGAAACAAATAGAATATAGTTAATAATTTTCTTAGTATTGCCAGTCTGCTTAATTATGTTTATATGGTATTATTATGTAGTTTTAGTACAAAACACTTGTCTATGTAAAATTTAGCAAGCTATACCCAGAAGAGATTTATTCTTTCTCAAAATACATTGACTATTCAAGGCTTAGAGTTGACGTATCTCTGAAGCTCTGAATAACTGGATTCTAACTGAATCTTTTTCATTATTAACCCCTTAACCCTCAATATAAAATCAAAAATAAAAATGATGCAATTGTAAATAATTTCCACTGTTGAAACAAATATATATATATTCATGCTTCTGCATTTGCAAAGAAATGTAAATGACAATAATAAGGCATTACGCTTAGAGAGGGCAGTAAAGCACTGTGAAGTGGTATATAAGTCTAAATGCTATTGCTATTACTAAATAGATTATTAGTTGTTCAAATGTAGAGTTTTCGCTATATAATTTATGAAACCAAGCACTTCTGATGAATCCTAACCTTATACAATATATTTTACTTTATAGACCCACTAAATCATCTCATTTTCTAAATTGTTCCTGCTCTAAGTTCTCCATCACATTGCATGATATGCCACATTAATAGTTCCTCACTTTTGAGAAAATAAGCATAGAAGGTAATATATTTAGTACAGAACAGTTTTAAAGAAAAAGGAGGAAGAGCACGCTATTTGGCCAGAGCTGTTAAAATGGAAACCTATTTGCAGCCTTTATATTAATCATGGATTTATGATCTCTGGGATACTGCCCTTATTTTACCATTTATTCAGACTTCCAGCTGGAGCTGTCTAGAGAAACCCTTGAGGCTATTTGAATTGTGCAGAAATGTTCTTCCTGGTTGAAAAGGGAATTTGTAATCAATTTTCTCCATACTAGGCAAAATGCTTTTTCCTGTCCATATTTACTCTTTAGTTTTCTTCTGCACAAAGTGTCTGGAAGCACCAGAGGGAGAGAACACAATGATAATAGGGTTTATAAATCAATCTTTCTGTTGTTGTTAGAGCTAGGAGCTGAATGTCAATGATAGCCCAAAAAAGACTTTGTGGAAGATGAGAGCCTTTACTTAAAAACTAGGAGAAAAAAAAACCTCAAGATTTTTTTTTCCAAAGTGCATTGATGTTTCAGTGCTGTTGGGCTTTCAGTCCTGAAGGACTCTTTCAAGGCTTACAAGTTATAACTGAGTTCTGTGCAGAAAGTTGGTCAATCAGGAAAGTAAGATCAATGTGACATGTTATAGGAACAAACTAATTGGAAACTATAATACTGCATATGGAACAGTTTCCTTCTCATGTGTAAGTGTGACATAAGACATTATGTCTGCATAAGACATTTTCAGAACAAATTTTAAGTTAGTGTGAAACTGTGTGCCAAAAGAAACACAAAGCAACTAGGAGAAGAGTATTATTGTGAGGTTATGTTTGCACAATATGTTTAAGCCCCAGATTTGGGGCTGCTGTCCCATACACATTTCCAAAACCAATCTAATAGATTCCAACCAAAGGAACCCAGAGAAAGTTAACTAATTTAACCAGTCATTCAGATTCCTTGTGTCATGCAAATTACTTACCTATCTACCAAAATTACCATATTTTTCAGAGTATAAGATGCACCTTAGTTTTGGGGGAGGAAAATAAGAAAAAGCTGATTGGCCTGTGGATCGGCCTCCTGGAATACCCCCAATCAGCTGTTCTCAGAGGTTAATTTTAGCAACAGGTTCATTGGTTATGAGCTCTGTGCCTTGCTTTTTTTTGCTTTGTTTTCTGCCTCTGAAACTTCTGAAACTCCGTTTCAGGGGGGGGGGAATCTGCCTCTGAAAGCCATAAAAAAACCCCCTCTGAAGCTCTGTTTCTGAGGCTTTTTTACTGAAGTTCCATTTGGAGGCTTTTTTACTGAAGCTCTGTTTGGAGGCTTTTTTCAGCCTCTGAAACCTCCATTTGAGAGGCTGGGTGGGACTACATTCGGAATATAAGACGCAGCAAGATTTTCACCCTCTTTTTTTGGGGAAAAAGGTGCATCTTATACTCTGAAAAATACGGTAATTAATGTGTCATGCAAGTTAATTATCTAAATATACCTAACCATAGAAGACAGAGTAGGAATGTAAATGAAAATAAATAAGAAAATGGTAAGAGAACAGCTGTTCACTCTAGATGAGTTGATAGAGTGAAATCACCAGGACCTGACAGATTACAACCCAGAGTTCTGAAGGAGCTGGTGGTCTTCGAACCATTGAACCATATCTTTCATAGATCCTGGAGTACTGGGGAACTACTAGAGGACTGGAAAAGAGCTGATGTGGTTCCCATTTTCAAAAAAGGAAAAAAAAATCAGGAAATTACACACCAATCAGTCTGACATCAATAACTGGGAAGATCCTGGGAAAGATAATCAAGTAACAGAACTGCAAACATCTAGAAGCAAGCAGTTATAACCAAACCCCACATGGTTTTGTCAAAAACAGATCATATAAAACAAGTCTTATTTCATTCTTTGATAAAGTGACTAAATTGACTAAAGTGACTAAAGTGACCAGAGAAAAGCAGTGGATATAATATATTTGGATTTCAGTAAGGCATCTGACAAAGTAGACAACAACCTACCTCTTGGAAAGCTAAAAAAAAAGTGGGATAGACAGCATCATCACCAGATGGATTTGTAACTAGCTGACAAACCATACTCAATGTGTAGTCCTTAATGGAACTACATTTACATGGAGAGGAGTAAGTAGTGGGGTACCCCAATGTTCTGTTTTAGGCCCAGTATTCTTCAACATCTTCATAAATGATTCAGATGAGGGAATTGAAGGGGAACTCATCAAATTCACAGACATACACTAAACTGGCAGGAATAGCCAACATTCTAGAAGATAGGCTCAAGATCCCAAAGGATCTTGACATACTTGGGCTCTAGCTAACAAAATGAAATTAAATGTAGAGAAAAGTAAGGTTTTACACTTAGGCAAGAAAAATAAAATGTACAGGTAAAGATTAGGTAAAACCTGGCTCAAAAGCAATAACTGTGAAAAGGATCTTTAAGTTCTAGTAGAAAACCAGTTAAATATGAGCCAGCAGTATGTGGCAGCAGCCAAAAAAGTCAATAAAATACTAGAATCAAGATCATGTGAAGTATTAGTACCACTTTATAAATCCTTAATAAGACCATACTTGAATACCACATCCAGTTTTGGTCACCATGTTATTAAAAAAGATGTAGAGATTCTGGAAAGAGTGCAGAAAAAAACAATCAAAGATTATCAGAGGGTTGGAGGCTAAAATACATGAAGAATGGTTGCAGGAATTGGGTATGTCTTGATGACCAGAAGGATGAGGGGGGACACAGTAGCAGTGTTCCAATATTTGAGGGCCTGCCATAATGAAGAAGGGGGTTATCCTGTTTTCCAAAGCACCAAAAGGCCAGACAAAAAGAATGGATGGAAAATAATCAAGGAGAGAAGCAACCTAGAACTAAGGAGAAATTTCCTAACAGTGAGAACAATTAACCAGTGGAATGGCTTGCCTTCATAAGTTGTAGGTGCTCTGTCACTGAAGGCTTTTAAGAAGAGTCTGGACAGCCTTTTGTCTCAAATGGTATACAGTTTCCTGCTTGAGTTGCTTTAGTTGGATTAGAAGATCTTCAAGGTCCCTTCCAACTCTGTTATTCTGTTACTTACTGATAATTAATTGAACATTTTGATGTCCTTTTCTGAGTTAATCCCAGGGAGGTCTCACATGTCACGTGTCCATCCTTCCAATCCAGTGAAGATGTGAAAGAATATCTGAAGCAAATGATTGCCTATTCAATGATATTTGTGGTAAAGCTTTTTTCAAATTATGATCTGAATTATTTATAGTGCTGGCCCAAGATAAGCGACACCTCAAAGAAACAGATGAACAGTTGCAGGAACTGGGCATGGCTAGTCTAGTGAAGAGAAGGACCAGAGGAGACATGATAGCAGTGTTCCAATATATGAGGGGCTGCCACAGAGAGGAGGGGGTCAAGCTACTTTCCAAGGCACCTGAAAGCTAGACAAGGAATAATGGATAGAAACTGAACAAGGAGAGATTCAACCTAGAAATAAGGAGAACTTTTCTGACAGTGAGAGCAATCAACCAATGAAACAGCTTGCCTTCAAACGTTGTGGGAGTTTCATCACTGGAAGCTTTTAAGAAGAGACTAGACTGCCATCTGTCAAAAGTGGGGTAGGGTCTCCTGCTTGAGTGGGGGGTTGGACTAGATGGCCTACAAGGTCCTTTCCAACTCTGTTAATCAATTAAATATATAGAAATGGATTTGCTAAAGCATCATAAGTGTCAGATCCAGCAGCTTTGGCTTGGCATTCTTGCCAGCATTCTGCCATCAATCAGAGAAAGCATGTGGTAACAAATGCGCAATAAAGCTGCATACTTTTATTATGGGAAATGGGGGAGGGGGGAATTGACAATTAAGGAAGACCAGAGTATTTTGGAATCTGGTTTTTGCTGATACACTGGCATCTTCAAGGCTGTTTGCCCTGAGAGTGGAATTTCACCAAGCCAAACACCTCAGTCAGATGAAGACTGGAGTGATGCTGCCAGTTCAGCAAATAGGTGGAAGCAGAGCAGAGCAGACGCCACCCTCGAGTGGAGGGTATCGCGACAGGCATACTGCAGGCACTCCCGAGATTGGGGATTCCTGCCGCTGTTGCACAGCCAGTCTCTAGCAGGCCTCCTGAAGCAGTTCGGACAACTCAGCATGGGCAGCGCTGCTCAGCCTCTTGGGGCTGGGCAGCCCAGATGGACACTGGCTCAGCCCACATTCACCTTCCTGATCCAGGAAGTTGTAGCACCACTGAGTGGAACATCTACCTCCTTTCACTCAGCACGAAGTGGGTCGTACTATAACCTCACACATTGGACCCGGTCTACTAAGGTGATAGCCCTCAAGGGAATCAGAATGGTGCAGCATCAAAGCTCATTGAGCAGCCCAGTCCAGTGCTACAGGTACCACAACTGGGACTGTTGGGACCTAATAATCCATCCCAGCAACCGGTCTTCAGACTGCCTCCAGCCAATCAGATCCCCCCTAGATGAGCATTCTACCCCAGCCAGGAATGGGTACAATACCAGTGTATGCCTGCCCCAATCCTGCAGCCCACACCAGCCCAACAACCAGTGCAATTCCAACCACCAGTCATGGCCCTGCAGCCAATACCGGTCCAGCAGCCAGCACCAGCCCAGCAGCCCATGCAGGCTCCACAGTCAGCCCTGCCAGCCACTCCCCCTCCATGATTTAGAGCAATATTTGATGGGACTCCAGGAAGGCTAGCCTATTTCCTCAATTGAGTCTGGGCTTGCATCGACCATTATGGGGATCAATACCCAACTGACTGAGACCTGATTTCAGCTATTGCGGATTGCATGAATGAGGGAGAGGTGGCGGAGTGGATAGCTGAGGTACATGACAAGGAAGCCCCTGAGCTAGAAGATGCCAGAGAATTTGTCCAGCTGCTCCAAGGCTGGTTTGAAGATATGACCCATCAAGTAGAAGCCAAGGCCCAGCTTAAGGCATTGAAGCAAGCGGGCCAGCCTTCCAAAAAGTTAGTGTGGAAGTTTCGAAGACTGGTCAGGAAACTGAGGGACTGGCTGGAGCGCCTCCTTGTTCACCACTTCAAGGAGGCCCTCAACCCACATCTCCAACAAGCTTGCAGCATCAGGGGACTACCAGAACATATTCAAGCATGGTACAACACAGCAGTGGCCATGGATCTGGAGATCCATCCCCATAGGAAGCCAACTGCAGAGAAACCAACGAGAAGACTCTTGGGTCACTGAACCCCAGCAAAACCGCCCAAAATGCCGCAACCCACACCATCTGGGACTATCAAATGCTACTGGTGTGGTCAGCACAGGCACCGAGCATCTGAATGGTTGGCTCCATTGAGAAGTTGAGGAAACTCCAGCCAGAGAATTCCTTCTAGGCTCTGCTGAAGGGAGCAGTAGCAATGCCAACCCGATGGTAAGTGAAGCCATCCACCCTTTCACTATCAAGACCCAGATAGTAGTGCCAGAAACGAGGGCCCAAGGGGAAGTAGAAGCCATCATAGACATTGGCTACACCAGATGCCTAATCAGCCTAGGCATAGGCACAAAACCCCTAGCATGCCCCATCTGCTTTGAACAAGTCGATGGGACATTAATAGGCGGAGCCCCTGCCATGCTAGTCACAGAACTTGTCAGGCTAGAAATAGGCCACTACCGAGAACTCACCCAATTAATCATAGCTGCAGAAATGAATCAATTATATTGGGCCTTGCTTGGCTAGACAAATGGGGACCGACTATTACATGGGAAGACAGCTATAGGAAACTAAAAATAAGCATTGGACCACTACCGCCCATAAAACCAGACTGGTGCCAAAATGCCACAAACCCCAAGAGCATCATTGAACTGCAGATGGACTGCCCGGCAGCAACCATAGCCCCTGCCACAGATGAACTGCCCAGCAGCCCACAGGTGCCAAAAGAGTACCAAGACCTGTCAGGAGTCTTTAGCGAGGAAGACTGCAACTTCCTCCCTCCTCACCGCTCAACAGATTGCATGATCAAATTCGAGCCAGGAGCCAAGCTGCCCAAGCCAAAGATGTACTCAATGACTTCCAACGAAATGGAGGAGCTGAGGAAATACATCGATGCTAACCTAGCGCAGGGCATTATCTAGCCTGCAAAACCCAGAGTGGCTGCCCCAGTACTATTTAAAGAAAAAAAAATGGGGGGATGAGGCTTTGCATTGACTTTCATGAAATTAATGTCATGTGTGTGGAGAACACCTCCCCCTCCCCCTCACGAAGAACATGCTAAGCCACTTAGCCAAGGGCAAGATGTTCACCAAACTGGACTTGAGAGAAGCCTATTATTGCATAAGAGTCAAAGAAGGAAATGAATGGAAAACAGCCTTTAACTGTCCACTTGGCAGCTTCCAACTCAAAGTCATGCATTTTGGTCTGCAGGGAGCCCCAGGCAGTCTTCATGCAATTAATAAATGAAGTGCTACATGAGCATCTATATAAAAGGGGCCTAGCTTATCTAAATGACATTTTTATATTCAGTGAAACTTTTGAGGAACATGTAAAACTAGTGCAGCAAGTGCTGAAAAAACTCCTCGCCGCAAAGCTCTATGCAAAGCTGTCAAAATGTGAATTCCATCAAAGCTCCCTAGATTATCTAGGCTACTGAATATCCAGCGGAGGGGTGGAAATGGATCCAGGAAAAGTGAAAGCGGTGCTAGTCCAGCAGCCCACACACACCCGCAAACAGCTTCAAAGCTTCCTGGGTTTTGCAAACTTTTACAGGCAATTTATCACAGCATTTGCAGAAGTCACCCTGCCCCTAGCAAAACTGTTAAAATGGGGTCTCCTCCTGTGAAACTATGGGCGAGCCAACCACTCGCCTGGTCAATGGACTGCCAAAGAGTCTTTAAAAAATTTAAATGGCTCTTTGCCAAGGAATCAATCTTCCAACATCCAGATCCAGAACAACAGTTTATCATCGAAGTGGACTCTAGCAATGTAGTGGTGGTGGCCGTGCTCCTACGGAAGGATCCACAAGGACACCTCCTACCCTGTGCCTATTTGTCCAAGAAGCTCACTGAGACCAAAAGGAGGTGGGCCATTTGGGAGAAAGAAGCCAATGCAGTCTGTTGGCCCTCCTCTCTTGAAATCATTTTCTGGAAGGGGGTCTGGACTGATCACAAAACCTTGAAGCTCTTAAAAAAAAACCAGAAAACTATCTCCCAAACAAATCCGCTGGCCACAGTACTTCAGACAATTTAAATTCGAGCTGAAGTATATCTCAGCAGGGAAATGTCTGCTAGCTGATGCCCTATCAAGAAAACCCCAATTCGATAGCTGCAGGGAAGAAGTCATCCATGCCATCATTCCTCCCTCACAATCAGCCACACAAGTCACCACTAGGGACCAAACCGATGACAATCCAGTTTTGGATGGGACAAGCTGAAAGCAGCACTGAAAGAGCGCTTCCAACTGACCCATGGCTCATTGTTTGACCACAAGCAATGGACTGGCTTGGAAGGGATCCACGACTCCTGACTAGCTGGCCATTTCGGATTCTTGAAAACCCTGCACCTGGCCAGGAGGCAATTTTGATAGCTGAAAATGAAAGCTGATGTAGAGGACTACATAAAAAGCTGTGCCACCTGTGCTGCCATGAAGTTGAGACCAGGGAAACCCCCTGGGCTCCTCCAGCAAATAGCTAGCCCTAGCTGACTTTGGAAGGAAATAGCAATGGACTTTATACTTGAGCTCCCAGAGAGTGGGGGAAATACAATCAGTTGGACAGTGATCAACTTATTTTCAAAACAAGCTCACTTCACAGCCTGTTCAGGATTGCCATTAGCGAAAAAGCTGGCGAAGATGTTCATCAAATAGATTCATCAACTGCATGGAATGCCCCTTCAGGTCATCTCAGACCAAGGTGTCCAATTCACAGCTAAGTTTTGGAGACAGTTCCTGAGATCAGTTGGATCCACACAAGGACTTAGCTTAGCTTTGCATCCAAGCATGAACGGAAGTGCGGAATAAGCGAACACAATGGTGGAACAATATATAAGATGTTATGTGGATTGCCAACAAGAGAACTGGGCAGACCTGCTGCCATTTGCAGAAGTGACTTGCAACAATGCCGTGCACAGTAACACTGGATTAACCTCCTTCCAGGTCACAAGTGGTATGGACTTTGTACCTATGCCCAAACTGCCCAGAGAACCTTCCTCCTCCATGACCTTGACTGAGTGGATGGAGTCGCTGAGGAAGGGCTGGGAGAACACTAAAAAAGCGCTAGCAGAAGCCACTGAGGCACATAAAAAGCAAGTGGACAAACACCTCGCTCTCTTTAACCTCCCTTCTGTGTGGGAGATCGGGTTTATCTATCAACCAAATACATAAGACTAAAGCTGCCTAGTAAAAAGCTGGGACCTAGGTTTTTAGGTCCATTTCCAATAGTGAAAGTAATTAATCCAGTGACAGGTCAGTTTAACCTCCCCCTTTTCTAGAGAAAGTGCATCCTGTTTTTCACTGTAGTCTGCTGAAGCTAGCCATTGGGTCTAGATTAAGATTACAGACTCGACCACCTCCCAAACCTATGATGGTGCAAGGAGAAACCCATTATGAAGTTTAAAAGATTTTAGACTCTAGATTATATAGAGGTCAATTGCAATATTTAGTTCATTGGAAAGGGTCTTTGTCTGAAGCTACTTGGGTTAAAAGCTGGTAAATACCCTGATAAGCCAAATGGTCCCCCTGGGTGGGAGAGAGGTGGTTAGTCCTTTGAATTAACCCCCTATGCTGCTGTCATTGCAGACACACTCTTCTGATGAGGAGGAGTGCCCTGTGAGGCCTGGAAGCCATCTTTTGCATTGGGCCTTCAGGCCTGCCACATTTAGTGGGAAACTGGAAGGGGGGATTGTATGGAACAGGGATGATATATAGTCATTATAACATTCCTTTCTCAGAATCAAGGACATCTTGCCCTGCACCTGGAAGGGTGTGACTGGGAAGCATCTCCAGTTGGGACAGGGCTTTGATTGGACCAAGTAATGGCCATGTGGATGCTGGGCAGGGACTTGGACTTTCCTTTGGGTGGGGAAAAACTGGAAGCTTTCAAATTCGGATTTTTCCAGATGTGCCAGTATGGCATCTCTAATAAAATGTAACTTTGAGGAATTTCAAACCTCGGAGTCTTCTTTCGTTGGGGTTGTTATTTTGAACCCTGACAAGTACCTTTTCACTTCAACAAAATGGAGTTGAGAGTTTTACTTCTCTAAAGGATCAGACTGTGGAAGATGTGACAGTAAGCTTGCTCTAGGATGCATTAAATTGAATTCTTGTAGAGATAAAAAGCAAAAATTCTGAATGAAGGATCTCAGATAAAGAGAGTAAGCACTGCAGAAGGCAAGCTTTAATGGGAGGTATTAAAACACTCACTGAAAAACCAGAATCAAGCTAATAAATTTAATGGCCTTTGTGCTCTATACACTAATACTCAAATCATGGAAAACAATTAGGAAATACTATTTAATGTGAATGATAGAGATTGCAATATGGCAGGTTGAGTTCTGTGAATAGAATATAGCAGTATTTGTTTGTTTTTAGTTTATTTTATTGTCATTGTACCTCATACAACGAAATTAAATGCAATCTTCGGTGTACATTATAACTATATAAAAAACCCCACAAACACACATCCTTCACATTCTATATAATTGAATTGAAAAACCCTGATACTGCATT
>JANHFK010001231.1:66931-79431 GCA_036250565.1 Sibynophis collaris
ATTTACCTATATTTCTGCTTCCAAAGTCCATCTGATTGGGTTGCCAGAGTGGATTGCTGCTCCTCAGCTATTTTCCTCGCTCAGCGAACCGGTTGCTAAACCGGGAGGATCCCACCACTGCTTTCAGCCATTCTACTAACAGCAGAAAAACTATGAAAATCACAAATACTCTCATGCTCTTGAGCAGAGAGAAATTCGCTCTGAATCAGTGGATTAGTGACAAGGAAAGAAATTAGATTAACTTGTACAAAGCTACTCTTGCTTGCTACTGTGTAAAAAAAAGATTACATTTTCATGGAGAACATTACAGTATAATTCAATAATCCACTAATTCAGGTTAATTTGTTCAATAATTATGGAATACATATTATTATTGTAATAGTCTCATATTTACATTATTTCACACTTTAAAACAATCTATCAATTTACCACCCCCCCCCCCCAAAAAAAGGATATTCAACCATTTCCAAGGTTAGTGCTCATATCAGTTACACTTTATTAAATTGATTCTTTAATAAAGATCCATGGAGAAAATCTATCTATGTGGTTGCTAAGTGTCAATGGCAACTTTTTATGGCATAATCTAACACAGATAAGGAACTAGTTTAGGAATACCAAATAATAAATTTCCATGTCTTAACAAATATAGAATTTTAGAGGCAGCAATAGGTAGCAAACATAACACAAACCAGACAGCCAATGCTTAGCTTGAATAAAGTGTCAATTAGGGGAAAGTTCAATTTCCCCCCTCAAAGTAGAGTCTTTCTCAGAACTTGCAGGTAAAGAAATTATAATTATGAACCACTGTTTTCTACATGAATGTTACATGGCAAAGAGTACAAAATTGATCCTCAAAGAAGCAAGGGTTGCAATTCTTGCCAGTGTTGCAGAGGAGTGAAATAACTCTCAAGTTAAATCCAGAGACAGCTCACTTCTGCATTTCTGAGTTTTGTTATTCCAATCCATAATACAAATTAACACGAATGTGTTACTATAGGGTTGAAAATATGGGAAATTATTTCAATAAAATTGTTGAAGATTGCCCAATAGTTTATTTGTATTTATTTATATGCATCTATATATAAGATGATTTACTAGTGAACTCATGAAGCTACTAAATTGAAACAATATGAAGCAATACAAGTAGAAATGTCTCTTAAATTATATAAACCAATTTCTGAGTTTGATTCATTTCAGCACATTTGTCAAAATACTAGAATTTATTGGCATGGTGGGTGCCAAAATAGAAGATAAGTTTACAAGATAAATTAAAATATCTGGGTACAGTCTAAAGCTCGAAATTATAAACATAGTAGATTTATTTCTAAATGAGATCTACATTAGATTGAATTTACTCCAATTTATAGAGAGATCAAATATAATACCAAAATCTTCTATTAAAGAAATGTTATAATGGAAAATGTTTCTGGCATAACTGCAAAATATGCATATGTAACAATATGTCAGCAATTATAAAATAAAAGACATTTTCAGAATTTCTAATAGCAAGAATAAGGTCTAAAATTAAAAAGAGAAAGTGCTAAAGAATGTTCTTTGATATTGACATATATCACATGTGAACTCAGCTCCTTTGAGGATAGGTCAGTGTTGACAAATCTTTTTGGTACTGAGTGCTGAAATGGGAGCTCATGCGCAGGGGAGAGCACTGAAAACTGGAGGAGCAATTCCCTGGCGCGCATGTGCAGGAGCACTGGAAACTGGAAGAGCAGCTTCCCAGCATGCATGCGTGCACCAGGAATCTGAGCTTCTGATTTCCAGCATGCACATGTGCACCGGTCACCTGGCCTTCCAGCTTCTGGCACGCATGCGTGTGCACAGACCATTTGGGCAGTGCACATATGCATGCTGGAAACCGGAAGCCCAGCTTCCTGGCAAGCGCATGCGCATCAGGGAGTTGCTCTTCTGGTTTTCTGCACTCCCGCGTGCGTGAAGACCAGTTGGCCAGCATGCATGTGTGTGCCAGAACCCGGAAGAGCAACGGGCGATAGCTTGCATGCTCGGAGAGATGGCTCTGCGTGCCACTTCCTGCACATGTGCCATCATGGGTCTAGGTACTCTCCATACTTAACCTTGGTTTCATTAAAAATTCAAGTTGGGTTGTGCATGCTTAATACTTGGATGGAAGACTATCAGGAAATCCTAGAACAGTTGGGTATCCTAGGAGTTCAAGAAAACAGAGGAAGAAATAGAGTGAATCTACTTTGTGGTGTATGTCCATGAAATCACCAGAAGTTTGTTTCAAAAGAGATTTTATTTTTGACTGAAGGGATTAAGTTACAAACTGCTAAAATTATTGAAAATAGCAATAGCATTTAGACATACTGTATATACTGCTTCACAGTGCTTTACAGCCTCTGAACTGTTTACAGAGTCATTTTACCCACCTTGGAAGGATGAAAGGTTGAGTCAACCTTGAGCCTAATGAGATTCAAACTTCCAAATTGCAGGCAGCTGGCAGGCAGCAGAAGTAGCCTGCAGTACTGCACTCTAACCACTATGCCCTGGAAAATGGCAAAAAAAAACCTCTTCCAAATTTTTAGTAAGCTAAAAGTGAGTTGTAAAGCAAAGACAGAAAGACAAATTTTATGAGATTTCTAATTATTGTCTTGCTTGTACTATATTCTTCTATCAATCTATTTGTTTATTGGACATATAAACAAACACTCCCCATTTCAAATATATAACTCTGGCCAATATTATAATGTTAATATTTAATACAGCATTAAAATGATAAATACATATAAAGAGATGAGACCCATGCAGCAGACCACAACAATCAATAGTCAACATAACCAGGAAATAGATTTGTTCACACACAGGAGGCAGGATGTGGGTGCTATCTCCTTTTAGATGAGAAGCAGAACAAAATGGTTGTGTGTGGACCTATATGTAGAGACAGCCAGAAACAGTTTATGAAACAACCATGTAAGCCTAGCAGAAAAGGCAGATTTACTGATTGATAGACAGGTTCTTTGAACATTTTCTTGTGTGTTGCAAGTTCTTTCAGAAGATTTACACAGCCATACAGTGACATTCAGAATGAAATGTTTAGGGAAATTATTCCTATATTTTCTCTTAGAGATATTTGAAGATTTAACATATCCTCCTTTATATTATAATCATGTTTTTTTCCCCTCTTCTCCCCTCCCTCTGCTTTACAGGGTGATACAATTGTTTCCTGTGATTCTTATGGTGTATTGAAACTGTGGGATGTTCGGAGGGGAATCCCAATGGTCTCCATTGATGCTGGTCCGCACCCTGGCAACCAGGTGGCTTTTGATCCTTCCGGTAAGTTTTTTCTTGACACAGGAGATATCAAGGACAAAAGTATTAGCAAGGCCATTTGTCTGCAGTGCTGGATTTATTAAGAGTTTTAGAAACCTAATTAGATATATTTCTACCATTTTCTTGTATATATGTAGAACAGACTTGAGAGGTGAAAAAGAAACAAACATAAAATGTTGCTCTCATTGAAATTAATGAAATAAACAGAAGCAAACCCATACAAAAAATATGAAGGCTGCATAATATTCCATTTTTCTGTGATTCCAAAACTGATACAAGTATTTCTAATAAATATTATTACAGTAGACTTTATTCATGCCATAACAAATGATAGATTTACAAGGAAATTAAATATATACGAACCCATGTGAATGGGTTAGTTTTACAATGCTTCCAAGGGCAGAAATTGCACCTCTCGTCAAGTTGTGCTTTTTGTCCCTTAATATTGAAATAAGCACTCTCTAAAAACATCTATGTTTTTTTTTATTATGTTTAAAATTTCTTAGCTGGAATAATTGCATTTTTGTACTGTCACATTTAGATACCTTTCACAAATACCCAAAACTATCTCAAAAGAAAGTTTGCTACCAACTTGCATAGACTCAAATTACACACATAAGCCTAATTCAGAAGACTCAGACAGTTGTCTTCTAGCTGCCAAAATACTCAGATCAATTAATCTAGATGTAAATAGAAGAGAATATATGTAGCTCAGGATTGAACTGTGGAGTTATTGGTGCTCTCTGAACTTGGTCCAAGTAGACAGCACCTGGTAAATAAAACATTTCAGAGAATGTAAAGAATCCCACAATTTAGATATCTTATTGTTTCAGGTATTGACCCATTCATAGTGAAATTCTAAGCCATTCTTACTAAAAATTACACATAGAATTCCTGAAATATCAAACAGCAATTAGAACTGATAACCTGATGTTTCATGAATTTAGTCAATCCATTTTAAAACCATAGATACTGTGTATGCATTATCACATTTGATAGCTGCAAATTCTGTGGCTTAATTGTGCCTTATGAAAAAAGGCTTTCTTTTATTGAATCTCCTCATTTAATTTGAATGAATGATTCTAACTTTGTGAGAAATAATTGTTCTATTCATTTTGAATGTATAACTAATTGAAGAACTGAAGTAGACTAAAACAATTGAAACAATAATATAAAAAAATAAAAAGTCCATGACATATAATAATAATAATAATGTTATTTCTTTATTATTTGCGGATGAGCATTTTAAGCAAAAAACATTTGTAATGCTTTTAGAGAAGGGGAGAATGGCGTTTTTCATCCCATGCAGCCTTTCTTCAAAGCAAGTCTGGTCTTCTTCCTGAAGAGCTGTTTTATTTCCCTTTTTTAAAATTGAATGAATCTTATCCTTAAAAATAAGATTATTTTCTTTTTTCCTTCCTTTCTTTCTTCAAGCAAATATTCCCTTTACAAACTAAGTACTGTACTTCCTTCTTATAATAATTGCATTCGGCTTAGTTTCATAAAATAATTGTCCTAATTTATACAGGCCTTTGGCTTTTCTGTTTATTAGAATAAGGCTAGATAGTGGAATTTGCATTTCACCAATTGGCCTTCAGTCCTCGAATCAGCAGCTGGAGCTAATGTTGAATAATAATGCAATGCTTGGTTTCAAATACTCCAAAACACACACTATTTCATGCAGCTCAGAGAAACAAAATCACAAAAGCCATTAAAAACTGAAGGCATCTTATTCATCTTGTCAGTGGGGGTTATCATTCTGTTTTCCAAAGTCCTAAGATTTGCAGGAGTTACATTTGCCTACTGAACAACATTTTACTAGCCCTGTTTTGCAGCCATCACCAAAAAAGTTAATACAACCCTGGTGGCAGCTCCGAAATGGCACACAGGGGCATAGCCACAATGTCGTGTGAGACCTGGGTTGTATAAACAGAGGCTTATAATCAAGATCATGATCATTAGTATCACTTTAGAAAACCCCGGTAAGACCACACCTGGAATACTGCAATCAATTTTGGTCACCATACTATAAAAAAGATGTTGCTTTTTCTCTGGAAAAAGTTCAGAGAAAAGCAACTAAGATGATCAAAGATGATATTAAGATATTAAGAGATATCATCTTGGCACAACAAACTGGTGGAAAGCCAACGCTGAGAGTTCCCGCGCTTTCCACCTCATTAAAAAGTGAAAGTTTCCTTTTTTCCCAAACAATAAATCACATTGTCCAATCTGGGTGCCGGCTGGTTGTCTGGTTACTTCTCTCCTCCTCCTCTGGCCAGCCAGCAGTTGGAATGTCCTTGACTCATAAGAGAACTATTTTGTTTTGGCTACAAAACCCCATCTATCTCTACCCCAGTACTGGGTTCCTACTGGTTCGCTCTGGTTCTTAGAACCAGTAGTAGCGGTGGCGGGAGGCTCCATCCACCCACCCTGATGTCATAATGGACATTCTGCACAGAAGCGCCGTGCATGAGCAAAACGAGTGCACAACCGCAAATGCTCCCATTGCGAACCGATAGCGAAGTTAAGAGGAACCCACCCCTGCTCTACCCCACTTCAGCTCCAGGCTGTGTCAAATCTGAAAAGCTCCATGTGAAAAGAAACCCCAATAGGAAAAAAACCTGCAGAAAAGAAAATGGCCGCAGCCATGTCAGCTTCAGGCTTGACAGGCTGCCCCCCCCTCAGTTGAAGAAACCTTCCTGCAAAAGAGAGACAGTGCACAGTGAGGTTAGTTGAGCACTCCTCCTAACCTCTTCTCCCTCTTTGGCTTTGGGGATACTTGTCATAGAATTACTTCACTAGTCTATCTGCCTTCACCTTCCAACTCTTCACCCAGGTGGCCTCAGAAAGAGAGTATTCCTTCCAGTGCACTAAAACAACTGACCCCTATGTACTCTCGAGTCCGAAACCTCTTTATCTCATAATGCGTTTGACCTTTAATTACAAGTGGCTTGGGTGGCACCCTATCTACTAGTCTCACTTGAGAACTCATGGCAGGCTTTAATAGACTACTGTGGAAAACCGGATGCATTTTCTCTAGCAGGGGAAGTCTAAGTTGTACAGTAACTGGGTTAATTACTATTTTCAAAAATAGACTGGACTGTGGACAACCATCTAACTCAGTGTTGGTGAACTTTTTGGGCACTTAGTGTGCATGCATAGGAGCACCATAAACCAGCAGAGCAGTTCCCTGCATGCACGTGCCAGAAACCAGAAGCTCAGCTTCCTGGGGACCTGCTCTTCCAGTTTATGGTGCTCCCATGCACGCAAAGACCAGCTGGCCAGCGCGCATGTGCATGCCAGAACCCGGAAGAGCAATGGGCGACAGCTGGTGTGCCCAGAGAGATGGCTCTACATGCCACTTCCGGCATGCGTGCCATTGGTTCACCATCCTGGATCTAACTGGTATGTTGAACTAGAAGAGCATCCAGCCCTATGATTCTATGACTCTACCACACAAAAAACAAAAGATAAAAACAACAGGAGAAACAATAAACGAAACAAAGAAGCAAATGAGAAAAAAGAGATTGCAATATCCATGCACATCACACATCTGTCAAAGAGAATAAACAATAATGCTCTGTTATGTCTTGACATCTGTGCTAAATGGAAATGTACTGTATTACATCATTTTAATTAGTAGATTTTAATGCATGTCAATTCAGCACTTCATGCAGTGAAGATAAAATAATATGCCTCCTTGAAGTGAAGACCAAAATTATTTTTTTTCAGGAAGACACTTGCCTCACTGCCTCCTCTGGCACTTGCAGACTAAAGTGGTTTCTAATAGTGGCTTGGAACGTTTGTTAGAGGAAATGCATCGTACTGATTTTCCTCAGCTTGTTGGTAATTCTGCTGAGAATGGGACCTTTTCAAATCATCTGCTTTTGTCGAGTTGGAAGCACTATATTTCATCATCTATACTGTGTTTAGAGAATCATTCTCAGAAAAAGGAAGTGTGCTAGTCTGCTTGTGTTTCTGGCACATAGATGGCTCCAATAGCTTCTCTCTTGCATATTTTAACATTTGCTTGAATGTTAGATGAGATAATTTAACAATATCAGTTAACTTCTTCAGTATACCATTCTCCCTAACACTTTAGATGTCTATGTATTAAGATGTTGGCTGTGCTTAATCAATTAACTGTATAGCTCCTGTTTGGAGGGAAGGTAAACAAAATGAAGATGCACTGTATTCAGACCTCCTTCACTTTTGTAAATTATTTTATGCTGCAGCCTGATTCTACAGGTGTTGAAATTTATTTATTTTTCTCAATAATCTATACTCAGTACCCCATAATTACAAATTTTAGAAATGTCTGTAACTATTATAAAAACTGAAATATCACATTGGCATAAGTATTCAGACTCAGTATTTTGTTGAACCACCTTTGGCAGCAAATACAGCCTCAAGTCTGTATTTGGGTATGACATGACAAGCTTTACACACCTGGATTGGGGGATTATCTACCATTCTTCCTTACAAATGCTCTCAAGGTTAGTCAGGTTGAATGGTGACCGTTGGTGGACAGCCATTTTCAAGTCTCTCCAGAGATACTCAATAGGGTTCAGGTCAGGGCTCTCGCTGGGCCACTCTAGGACATTCACAGAGTTGTCCCTAAGCCATTCCTGCATTTTCTTGATTGTGTGGTTAGGATCATTGTCATGTTGGAAAGTAAACCTTCAGCCCAATCTGAGGTCCTGAGTATGGTGGAACAGGTTTTCATTGAGGATATCCCAATATTTTATCCATTCAGCTTTCTCTCAACCTCCTAGCCCCTGCTGCTGAAAAACACCCCTGTAGTATGATGCTGCGACCACCATACTTCACTGTTGGGATGATACTGGGCAGGTGATGAGCAGTGCCTGGTTTCCTCCAGACATAACATTTAGAATTGAGGCCAAATAGTTCAATCTTGGTTTCATCAGACCAGAGAATCTTGTTCCCCACAGCCTGAGAGTGCTTTAGGTACTTTTTCCAAACTCCAAGTGAGTTTTTACACTGAGGAGAAGCTTCCATCTAAGCACTCTGCCACAAAGCCCTAATCAGTGGAGGGCTGCAGTGATGGTTGTTCTTCTGGAACTCTGTCCCATCTCCACACAGGAACTTTGGAGCTCAGTCAGAGTGACCATTGGATTCTTAGTCACCTCTTACTAAGGCCCTTCTCCCCCAATTGCTCAGTTTGATTGGGCAACCAGCTCTTGGAAGAGTCCTGGTTGCACCAAACTTCTTCCATTTGAAAATTATGGAGGCTACTATGCTCTTAGGAATCTTCAGTGCAGCAGAAATTTTATTGTAGCTTTCCCCAGATCTGTGCTTTGCAATAATCCTGCAATAATCCTGAGCTCTGCAGGCAGTTACTTTGACCTCATGGCTTTTGGTCTGCTACAATATGCAATGTCAGCTGTGAGGCCTTTTATAGATGCCTTTCCAAATGATGTCCAATCAATTTATTTAACCACAAGTCGACTCCAATCAAGGTGTAGAAACAATGATCCAGAGAAATGGGAGGCACCTGAGCTAAATTTCAAGTGTTGTTGCAAAAGATCTGAATACTTATGCCAATGTGATATTTCAGTTTTTTCTTTTTAATAAAGTTACAGTCATTTCTAAAATTCTAAAATTTTGACTTTGTCATAATGGGGTGCTGAGTGTAGATTTAATAAGAAAAAATGAATTTCAACAACCAGAAAATCAGGCTGCATCATAACAAAAAAGTGAAGAGGGTCTAAATACTTTTCAAATGCACTATAGATGAATCAAAAAACTTGCTTATCTGACTCTATATACTGTTCTTGATGGGTTGTTTTCCCTCTGAAAGATAATTATGTTATTTGCCTAGAATCCTCCTAATATCAGGCAGCAGACACATTTTATAAATAAATACATAATATATGAATTCTTCTTGATCTCCAAGATTATATTAGTGTATTTATCTCTACCTTGGACTACTTTAAATGTTTTTAAAACATGGAAAAGAGACACTAGGATGTTCCTGGATATTTGAGCAGATTATCCCAAGTTGGGTCAAATTTGACATCATAGTGTTAACCTTTTCTGTTTCAAAACAGCTTTTTACATGTATCCTTTAGGAATGTGCTCAAACATTATAATCTGTTTCAGGGAACCTACTTTCTACTAATGTGCATAATGCCTTTAATTTGAAGTGATTTGTGCTGAAAACATTCTGATTTGAATTCAAAACTCTGTTTCAGTTTTGAAATAATTATTTTACTTTACCAGAAGTATTTAGATGCTATTCTGATCATTCTGCAAATGTTCCAAACCTATATTCATTTATGCTTTTAGCGTGTTTTACTTTTGTTTTGAGTTTATGTTGCTTTTTTGCTATTTGAAAGTATGGCTCTTTGTTTCAATTCACAATGGATAACAAGTAGGGTGTGAAAACCCACCCTAGGCCTTCACCCTAACGCCATTTAACCACAGCACTGAGAAGAAAGAAAACAGATTTTAGACAGCAGGCCATTTGATTGCTTTGGTTTTAGAACATCACTTACGAGCAGTGGAGACCTAGTTCTAAGTAATCATGTTCAGAATAATTTTTGCTTTTAAGCACAATACAGTGGCAAGTGTTTGGACAAAGCCTTGGAACAGAAATATTAATCCTCTGTCTAGATCAGTTGCAAAACATTTTGTAGGTATAGGTATAAGTACAATATCTATATGAACTTGTTCAAAAGAAACAAAAGAGGAGATAGGGTTACATTATATGCAAGAAATAACTATATTTCTGCTGAAATGCAAAAAATGAAGGAAGAAAATCTTCTTGAATGCATTTAGGTTAATATAAAAGGAAAAAGGAATGATGTTGACATAGGCATATAGTATAGATTACTCAACCCAGCAGAGGAAATAGATGAACTTTTTGCTAATAATTTAGCTAAGGTGTGCAGGAAGCATACTACAGCATAGGTCCCCAAACCCTGGGCTGTGGTACACTATCATGACCTATTTGGAATTGGTCCACATGAGTGGTTGGCTGGAGTGCATGCATGCACAGCTCAACGTGCGCTAGTGGGGGCCAGCAGGCACTCATGCACTGACACACTGGTTGTGCAAATCGAGCTGCACTCATGCACACCGGCCCACCACTTGTGCACCGGCCCACCACGTTTGCATGTGCACGCCAGCCCACCACTCACACAGCCCAGTTCCCCTCTCCCCTCCAGGCAAGCCACCAAGCCGCAAAGGTTGGGGACTGCTGTTCTGCAGTACTAATGAGAACATTAACTAACCTGAGATCAACTGATGAACCAGCAAACAACTTTGTCATCCAAAAGGTACAGGAAAAGACCAGAGGGTCAGCTATACTGTACAACAGATCCACTAATGGGAGAAGATGGCAAGGTGGGGAGTATAGCAGGGAGAAAGTGGAACTGCTTAATTCATTCTTTGCATATGTTTTTGCACAAAAGGAAAAAAACCAAACCAACCTATCAAAAGGAGTACTGTAGAAGATAGAATAGGAATAAAAGTCAAAATAGCCATGAAAATCATTTTCCTATCTGCTCTAGATGAGTTCAAATCACCATGACCAGATGGATTACATCTCAGTGTTCTGAAGAACATGGCTGATATGATCTTGATACTGCTGAATCACACCTTCCAGACATCCTGAAATACAGGGAATTTCCAGAGGACTGGAAAAGGTTCCAGTCTTCAAAAAGGGAAAAAATGGATCCAGAAAATTTCAGCCAGACATTAATATGGAACATCTAGAAGCCAGCAAAGCTATTATTAAAAGCCAACATAGGTTTGTTAAAAACAGATCATGCCAGTGACTAAATTAGTAGATTAGGGAAATGCTGTGGGCATAGTTTAGGCTTCAATCAAGCATTTGACAAAGTAGATAAATCATAGCCTCAATGGAACTACTACTAAATGGAGGGAAGCATCTAGTGAGGTACCTCAAGGTTCTGTCTTCCTTTCTTTTTCAAATTTGTGCGAAATTGATGAGTGAGGTCATTATCATCACGGGTTGTAGTGTCATCAGTATGTTGATGATTCTCAGTTGGTAAATCTCTGATGCCTGGCATTCAAGAGAAGCACTTCAGGTTCTATCCCAGTGTCTGGAGGTTGTGAGGTCTAGATAGGGAAGAACAAGCTTCATGGCAAATATCATGTCTGCTGTATTCTGTTCTGGGCAATAGCCCAGTATGGCTGAGAGGTTCATTTTTGAGACGTGACAAGTTGCTTTAGGCGAATGCAAGCAAAAATCTTGCCAGTGATGGATATCAGTGAGATACCTTTGTAGTTTCTACAATTTGATTTGTTTCCCTTATCTTATAAAAAGCCACAGGGAAGAATTCACAGAAGTCATCAGGCATCTCCTCTGTGGACAAAATGTTTCCCAAGGTCTCTTGGAATTCCTGCAAGGCATTTGGGACTAGTGCTTTGTAGATCTTGGCAGGAATGATTCCAGGTAATTTTGTACTTGTTTGCAAGTCTGAACATCCTATTAGTAATACACAGGTTGTCCTTGGTGCATTTGCTCAAACGCAACAGCTATTACTATTTCGTTTTTCCACTCCATGTCTTCCAAGGCCTCTGTCACAGCTTTTTTAACAACTGGTTCTGTGGGCGTGGCTTATTTTGGGTGTGACTAGCTGGTCATGTGAATGGGTGGGTGTGACTAAATTAATCCTACAATTATTGATTCATTTTAAAGTATTTCTCATCCCTTTTATTCCATTGCTATTTAATTATCATTGCATATTATTCCAATCTTCAATTCCCATTTCATTTCTTACTGTTTGTAATTGAAAATTTATTTATTTAACCAACGTGTAGATCATCCATCATTAGAAGTTGTATCTCACTCTTACGTTCTGACTCAATTGCTTTATTTTAACATTCTCTATTGTGTTTTATGCATTTCATAATCTCCTTATAATATCATTTAATTAAAATATCCATCACAATTATTTCATTATTATATTTTTCACATTTTGTTCCATCTTCAGTGTTTACATATTTTCCACAATTCTTAATTATTTTCTTACAGCCAGTTTAGTCCTGCAATTGATAACAACAGAGAGAATTCCTAAATTCTTATTCTAAATCTAACTTTAATTTTAAAAATATCTCTTAGTTTATTCTCAATTTTCTAACTGTCTACCCATATTTCCCACAAGCATCTCTCCTCCTAGTGTGTTTTCCCCCATTCTCTCGCT
>JANHFK010001231.1:97387-108784 GCA_036250565.1 Sibynophis collaris
CCTCCCTTGAATTATTTATTCTTATTTTTTCACCTTTCCAGTGGATTAACATTCCTTCCGGGATCAGCCATCTAAAAAATACCCCTTTTCTAAAAGATACCCCTTTCAAATTTGATGTAAATATTATGGTTGAAGAAGGGACATCTTTTTTTTTTTTATTAAAAGAAGGGGAGCTAAAAGATATCAACCTTGAAACAAACTTTGAAACCCATTTAACTTTTAGCTTTACTTTTTTTAATAGATTGGATAGCCACTTGTCTGGAAAGGTATAGGGCAGGAGTGACAAACTCAAGGCTCATGGACCAGATCTTGCCTGCGGGGTGCTTAGATCTGGACCCTGGAAATAGCGAAGGACCAATTTTCACTGGCAGAAGGTTGCAGGAGGCCATCACAGCCAAAACAGAGCTTGGGAGCCTGTTTTCACTGGCAGAACACTCGGGCCATCATAGGCGCCCCTGACACGAGTGACGTTGAGCTGGCCACGCCCCCCCGGCCACCCCCTCTGACCTCTGAGGACAAACACAACGCTGATGTGGCCCTCAATGAAATCGAGTTTGACACCCCTGGTATAGGGTCTCCTCCCTGAGCAGGGAGTTGGATTAGAAGATCTTCAAGGTCCCTTCCACCTCTGTTCTACTATGAGCCACAGTGGCGCAGGGGTTAGAGTGCAGTACTACAGGCTACTTCTACTGCCTGCCAGCTGCCTGCAAATTTGGCAGTTCAAATCTCACCAGGCTCAAGGTTGACTCAGCCTTCCATCTTTCCCAGGTGGGTAAAATGAGGACGCAAATTGTTGGAGGCAACAGGCTGACTCTGTAAGCCGCTTAGAGAGGGCTGTGAAAGCGGTATATAAGTCTAAGTGTTATTGCTCCTTACAATGGCATTTTTTCTATTCCTCCCATATCCTATGAAGTATCTTGGATTAAGCCCAATGGGGGCTGTCATTGAGTAGAATCTTGGTTTAGGGTTACAGTTAGGCATGTCTTGATCCAAGTCTAAAATCTTAACCATTATACTACACTGTCTCTCGGCCTCTTTTTGAGTGGGTCCACTTCTTTCTGAATCATACCTTACAACGACTCCATTGAATGGTGAATACCTGGTTCTACATCACAACAATGATGGATTCATGTAAAAGAGAGGCTGTGCGGAATAGAAACCCTAGATAATTATCAAGAAGGAAACTTCAAGAATATCAACCAGCTCCAGGGAATCACAAACAGCTGTAGAATTTAGGTGTCTGAGAATAATTGTTTTTTAAAAAAATATATAGAGTTGAAAGTTATAAGTATACCGTTGAATCTGCAGATATGTTTAAAATGTGTATTATTCTTTTTACCTTATATAAGTGAAGAGAAATTTGTATGAAATTGTGATAAAATATTATGATGAATTTGCCTTTTTTAAATGGAAATTGTACCCTCCAATTTGACAGGGCTGTTGAAGAAAAATTGCAGTATTACCCTTACCCTATTTCCCTCTAAAAAATTTATAAAAACCAATAAAATTTTATTTTTAAAAAAATGTAAAAAGGTTATGATATTTATGTGGTTACTTACTAAACACATCTAAATTATTACCAAAATATCTTTAAAATCCCCAAAGTATGTCATAACTTTTCAGTACTCCTAATGTTTGGAAATTGAAAGTTGAAAAATTTGACACACCCTAATATCCATGAGAAATGTGGGGGTTATTTCATCAAAACAAGATTTGATGAAACTCGCTTAAACATTTTTGTAACTCAGATAATTGTTTCTGATTATAGTTTATGAGTGCATGGAATATTTTTTGCTTAGCTAGATACGATTCATGCAGAAAACAACTTTAATTGTTGTAGCACAAGGTGTAATTTTGAGAAGATATAGTTAATAGTATTTGGGTTTCAAGAGACTTTTGTGGGGGTATATGATCAGACGTGGATTTATTATACCAAGCTAAATGTTGTGCAATTGGAAAAATAACAGCAGATTTGAATTCTTGGTGTAAAAACATATTTTAAAATCCCTCACTGGAATTTTCACCCCATTAAATGACATGCTCTAATTATCTTAATAACTAAAATGTGTGCACAATTTATAAATCAGGGGAATGGATTTTTAAAAACAAAAAGAAGGAATATAAAGCTGGCTTATTTGATCAAGGTTAAAATATATATGATGTTTTTTCTAGTTGTCTTTAATGGGTTTCTAAGAACAACCAGGACAAAACTTTAAAGATTTATTTATAGATATGAGATGACTGTTTTGTTGTATTTGTAGAGAAAGTGATAACTTATGGTGTTAGAAATTTTAAAAAGTATTACAAAATTAGCTTATTTGGTTAAGGTTAAAATATGTGTGGTTTTTTTTATATATATTTCTAAATTTGTAAAGAAATTTCTGAGGGAAGACAAAGAGGAAATGATAAGAAATTAATATGTGAGACGCTATGTGAAGGAATTAAAGGTTAATCCCTTGACTAGGTCTAAATGACAAGGCTTTAAAGATTTGTTTATAGATAAGCGATAAGATATGGGAAGAGAATTTTATTTTATTAAAGAAAACTATGTTACTGCATTAAAAGGAAAGGAATATGAAACTGATTTGTTTGATTAAGGTTGAAATATATGTTGATATTTCTAGTTACTCTTCTTCTTGTTGTTGTGCCATATCCATCATTGGACATTGGTGATCATGTTGGCAATCCTATTTTTGTCAACAGCCACATGAAAAAGTGCTGCTGAGTTTTGTCCAAACCAGTCCCTTAGGTTTTGAAGCTATTATGTTCTTCTGCCTGGATCTCATTTGCCTTCAATCTTTCCCTGGAGGATTAAGAGAAGGATGCCATATTTTAATTACTCTTAGGTTTTATAATTTATTTATAAATAAGAAATGGAATACGGGAAGAAGAAATATTTTGTTGAAATGTTAGAACAGGTAATACAGGTAGTCTTTGGCTTACAGCAGTTCATTTAGTGATTGTTTGAAGTTATAATGGCACTGAAAAAAATGTCTTATGACCATTTTCCACACTTACAACCATTGCAAAATGCCTGTGGTCGCATGACCACAATTCAGATGTTTGGTAACTGATTCATATTTATGATGGTTGCAATGTCCTGGGATCATACGATCACCTTTTGCAATCTTCTGACAAGCAAATGGCCTTCATCCATCCTATTACAACTCCAGGCAGTTGTTCACCACTATTGTAAACAGTATTTCAACACATTCTGGATGATTCCAAGAAACAGAGATATAGTAAGCATAATCAGCATACAAATGATATGTATTTCAAATACAAGGATGAATATTTACTGTTTTTGTTTAACTGGTAAACAAACTTGTAGGGGATTCAGATATAATTTTTTGGAACTAACTCACAGTTCAAAATATATGCAATAAAGCAGAAGATCCTCATTATTATTGTCTGAAACTAACTTTTAAGAGAAATGGAGAATCATTATATCATTAGTACTCACTCACAGAGATCATCAAATGAAATTCCAAGGCAGATGTTAACAACATCACTCAAAATGTCACCAAGATACTTTCCTGACAAGTTCCTTCCCCAGTCTCCCCTAATACTGGTTTGACTTGCTTTTATTAAAATAAAGAACAAAATTACCTGAGTTCATCATTACATACAGGAAGTTGCCAATTAATTTTTTTTAATCTCAAGCACTTCACTGACAGAGTTGCTTTTCCATTTCCTAAACCTTTTACTTTATATTTCAGGTCACATTGTGGCTGTTGCAAGCAATGATGGCACCGTTAAGACTTTGGAACTCAAATCGGGACATCTTTCCAGCTTGTTGGGCCATGAAGATAAAGTTCAGAGTGTAATATTTGATCATATGGCAGAACATCTAATTTCAGGTGGTTCTGATGGCACTATTCGTATTTGGAATTGAGACTACTATTTAGAGAAATCTCATAGCACTGAAAGTGGCTTATAATGCCCCAATCTGAAATAAACATCTGAAATAAACAATTACATTTTACATAAATTAAAATATTTGTTTTACTTAAATGGAAATAATATTCCAAACTTTATTTTTCTTGGCTTTAAATATGTATTAAAATATATACAATTTGCCATTTTCCTGGAGAAATAGCTTTATATTGACATCTAATGACAGAAAACATGAACTGCAGAGAACCCCTACCCCACCCCTTTTCAAGTTATTATAGTAAAAGCTACAACTGTCTGTCTTATTTTGTAAAAATAATAAAATATTTAATTTACTACAGTTTCTGCAAAGAAATTTGTTTGGGGGGGGAGCTTAATATTTCTTCATATAATGTTAAAAAAACATGCATGTATATACAAACAACACATGTAGCAAATGTGATGATTTTCGAGGGGGGGGGAGAGAAGAATTCTGCATTAACAAGGCAATATTCAGACTTGGTTGTTACCTTTGCCAAATAATTCAGTAAATGCAGAAAGCTTCTGTCTACCTACTTCCACTTCCTGTAACGTAGTCCTGCAGTCTGATCCTAGTGCCTTGAAAATAAGCAGATTTTTTTTAAAACGAAGGTGATCATCAGATGTAGATAACATTTAGGAGACATTTTATAAATACCTTTTCCTTAAGAAAAGTGCCTAAGGATAAATCGAATGCCAGTGAGCAAATGCATCAGACTGGGGGGAGGTAGTGGGGAGGTGCTGCTCAGAGGAGCTGCTCAGAGGAGCGGCACGTTCTGCCTGCATGATGCAAAATGAGAGTCACAGGCTGCTGTCCGTGGTGCTGAAGATTTCCAACTGCTTGATGGAATGCCCTCCGGAGGAATAGCTGCTGGGCTGCTGCTATCCAGGATACTGAATCTTGCTGAAAGTTGTTATTGTGATTAAGAGCCACAAGAACCCCACTGCTTATTTGGGGAAGAGCCTCTAGAAAGCAGCATAGCATGATGGTGCTGCTGACTGCATTTCAATCTGGATTGGCTCTGAGCTCTAGCATGCTGGTGCTGTTTCTGGAACTGGAAGCATAGCATATTCTCCACCCTTGTGTGCCTTTTTGCTGATATACAGAAAATAGTGATTTAGTGGGATATTTTTTAATTTTATTTTTTATGGACCTGAAGACTGCAACCAAGGAAGTAGATTTTTTAAAATCCTAGAAGGATGATTCTTTTATTTTTTGTTTTTATTGGGGTTTTTGGGACTCTTATTTTGTATAAAGCAGCCTCATCTTTGGACCCTTTTATGATTGATTGCTTTGAATTTTGAACAGTTGGTTAAAGCTTACATCTCTTGGATATCTGCTGATGTTCTTCTGTGACATGGGAGGCTTTAGAACAAAAGATTTTTTCATAATTCTCCCTTACCAATATAATTAAGAAGAGGTTTTTTTCTACTATATTGCTGAAGTACAAATCCATTGTGGTTTGTGACTCTTCCTACCATTCACTCTAGGTAAGTGCCCATTTTTAAGAAAAAAGGGTGTTGATTTCCCAAATATTTAATAGTACCTTAATATCTCCTATCAGAAACAAAATAAATCTAAATAATATATGTTTTTGGTTTTATTCTTAATCAAGGGACTTCATTATCATTCCATTTTTTTCTCTGTATCAAAATAAAGATTTATAAATTGTAAGCAAAATATTTAGGATGATCAACTACTGCAGTGAAATCTTGTAGCACTTTCTGAAATGGGTTTTGCTTTTGCCCAAATGCCTGACAAAATTGATTGAATCCTGCTGTCCCTAAAATAAATAGCTTCTTTTGAATTTGCTAAAAAATTAAGTTTCCTCAGCTTTAAGTATGGCAGACTGAAGCCTACCTGTAGAATGCAAGTGACTGTCTATTCAGATCTGAAAGGCAAGCTAAACAGTTTTATATCATCCAGAAATAAAATACTGTGATTGTAAGAAAGGCTCCCATAATTGCAGTGAAATTTACCATTGTAGTAAAATCATATCCTAGAGCATAAGCAATGAGACAGCAAGCTTTTGAAATGCAGTCTTTCTTTATAGAAGCATTTTAAGAGCCTACTTTGTCAACCAAATTATTTTACTAGTTCTGTAAGATACAAAGATTGCCTATTCTCTGAGTTATTTCTGTTGGGCACTGAAATAATATATAAATCAATATAAATATATAAATAATGTATATATATTTTGCATTTGTTTCTATGAGAACCATAATTCTACTGCTATATGAATCTGCATATTGGTATAATATTAATTACTAACCCATTTGATTCCATAGTACCAGACAAGCAGAATAGACATGGCTATTGTTTAATTTGTAGTTGCATGTTTCATATGCAATTAATCAAAACATCACTTAACACTTGAGCATTTTATTATAGATTTCATTAGAAATTATTTCACTATAAGATATTTTACTATCCAAATTCATAAAAAAGAAGGAATCCTATTATATCAGTCTTCAAATTTTTGGTTAGAGGAGCTATACCAGAGTGAAAGCAATGTACCAATGTGAGGGGTGCATTATTGACTATAATCAATAAGAAACAGGAGAATAGAAGTAATGTCCAACAAAGCAGCAAGGCTTTTGGCAATTTCAAATTAAACATGCGGTGTGAATTATGGGTTTTCCATGCACATATGGATGTATATGAAAATGAAGTGACATGGCCTACTGAGAAATTCTGTACACCTACTGGCTTTGAACTGCATATGGTGAGTAAGGTATCACATTTGTAACAATTTGCTGAAATGCCATTTCTGAAACCTAAAAAAGTGACAGAAAATGTAAAAAGCAGGAGAAAAATAAACTGGTAGATACAAGTATAGGCACAGATATATATGGGCAACTACTACTGGATCTTGATGTGACGTCAATCTCCTGGAGAGCACAATGGAGGTCTTGCTAAGAAAAAGCCAGCATGAACCAGTTTTAAGGACAGACAGTATACAGTGTAAAAATTCTGCAATCTTAAATTATTAAACCTCCTAGTATCTTAAATATAATTTGATTGTAAAGGCTCTTTAAAATGCAAAGGTTCTTTTAATTTTATTTTTTTCATGAAAAGACATATTTTGAATGGTGTTGGACACTTGACCTGGGTTGGAAGCAATATCTTTGTTCTTAGTCTCATCCTTGAAAAAATCATTTACAGCAATTTAGCACAAATAAAAAGAACTATATCTGTAATTAATAAATATGCAAGCCATCCAATAAAATAAGTTGGATTTGCAATTGTTTACAATATAAATATTCAACATGGTAATTAGATAGGAACCTGGCTAATATAAAGATACAGCATCTTATTTTCATCCTATTTAACAAATAGGCAAAATGACCAAATGTGCATAACATTTTCTCATACTTTTCTATTTATAACAATGTGTCATAGGAAGAAAACCTTGAATCAAAAATATGGCAAGGAATTTTTTTGCATTATTGCTTCAATTTTATGAGAATATTGTTCTATTTTACTTTTAAACTAAAATATTGAAATGCACAGGGCACATGCCATTGAAATGAAGATGAATCAACAGTTCCTTGCAACACAAAAGAGCCTGTGCAACTTGAAGACTATTCAGGTTATGTGCATGTTTTCCTGTTGGTTATTACTGCAGACAGGATGGAAATATGGATTGGATTGGTTTACTTTGCTGTCTTAAGAATTGATAGAAGACAGAATTTCTAATGAGCTAAAGCCTGGCAGATAGAAGGGTCACAAAGGAGTAGGGGGAAATGCATTTTTTGAAAAAAAATATTCAATTTCTTTTTTATATATGTTTTCAGTGCATCACATTGGCCTCTCCATGGAAGCATCCATACATATCTGATATAAGCACCATACTCAGAAGCTCAGGAGGGGGAATGGCTCTTCATATTCATGAAGCCTACATATTTCTGTTGCTAATTCCTTCTTTGGTCACCCCAGCTGCTTTCAATCATGAAGACTACCCTGCTGATGAAGGTGATCAGGTTTCAAATAATGATAATAATCTGATTTTTGATGACTATCGGGGGAAAGGATGTGTAGATGACAGTGGTTTTGTATACAAACTTGGGGAGCGTTTTTTCCCTGGGCACTCCAACTGTCCATGTGTTTGTACCGAGGATGGGCCTATTTGTGACCAACCAGAATGCCCCAAAATCCACCCAAAGTGTACTAAAGTAGAACACAATGGATGCTGTCCAGAATGCAAAGAAGTGAAGAACTTTTGTGAATACCATGGGAAAAGTTACAAAATCCTAGAGGAGTTTAAGGTAAGACCAAACATTGCTTTTTGATCTAGTAACTTGGTTGATTATGTACAGACAGTGTCAAATGCTATATTAATAAGGTTTTGCATAGTTTTTTCCCAAACTCATTATAACATTAATTGTAATTTCTGTAAGTAGTTGGTGATCTGCCATACTAGTTAATGGATATCATACAGGTCAGAGAAAAATAGGATATGAAAAGGAAACACATTTACCGATTTTATTTCATAGGTATCCAGTTGTAGGGTTTCCATTTAAGACAATATTTTAATTGTATACTTTTCTGTTCAAAATCCTTGGATGAAATAAAGCATAGAGCTATGAATTAAATCAAAGAAGTATGTCAATCCAAATATTTCTTCTAATAAAATATGTCAGACTTCTTGTTTTGTGCATCACAGGAATATAATATAGACACCACTTTAGCTGTTTGGCTGATTGAAACTTAACAAGAGAAATACAAAGTTTTTCACAGAAGCAAACAAAAGTATAATGTGCAACAAGGATGTCTGGCCTAGTAATAATACTTCTGAAAAATATTTGATTATTAACAAGCTAAGTATCTGCAATGTAACATTGCTTCAGAAAAGGCAAATGTAATATTAGACTACATATTGTAACAAAAGTATAGTTTTAAAATTATGAAAGAAAGTTGCTCCATTTTATTTTCATTGACCAGATCCCAAATACTATTTTAAGTTCTAGGCACTAGGCTTTTGGAAGAATTCAGGCAGCATGGAACATGCTTGAAAATGGCCAAGGAGTATGATCAGGGGACTAGATATCAAATCCCATGAGAAGAGATTGAAGGAATTAGAATGGCTAGTTTTGAGATGATTCAGGGAGGATGTGACACTGTGACAGTATTCTTCAAATATCTGAATGGATGTCACACGGGGAAAGTGAAACGATTCTCTGTCATGTCAGAGTAGCAATAAGGGATTAATTTATAGAAAAACAAATTTTCTTTCACTGAAGTATTCAAACAAAATGGACAAGCATCTGTCATGCATGCTTTCATATGGATTCCTGCCCAAAATTATTCTTATTCAAGGGTTCTTTAAGCATAGTTCTCCAAGAATTCCTTTCCAAAGCTTGAATGGTTTTTTTTAGTGATGCTGCCAATATGGCCCTTACATTCCTCACCTTGTTCTCTATCTAAAGACATATTTTAGATTTAATGGCACCTGGTATTTACTATCAATTATGTGAGAGCCGAGGTGGCGCAGTGGTTAGAGTGCAGTACTGCAGTCTACTTCAGCTGGCTGCTAGCTGCAGTTAAGCAAATCAAATCTCACCGGCTCCCGGTTGACTCAGCCTTTCATCCTTCCGAGGTGGGTAAAATGAGGACCCAGATCATTGGGGGCAATATGCTGACTCTGTAAACTGCTTAGAGTGGGCTGTAAAAGCACTATGAAGAGGTATATAAGTCTAAGTGCTATTGCTATTATTTTAAAGATCATTTGTTATGACACCTCCTTGCTCCTTTAATCACAATAATAAGCAGAAAACTGCTATTTTAGTCATAAGAGTCATTGCAGAAAAATATTCATGATCAGTAAATTTGCACATTGTGGGCACATTCTAGGCAAGTGTAGTGAAGAGGATAGAAAGATTGTAAGAGATTTATAATTCCATGCCCCATCTTATTCCAGATTGCTTTGTTCCCCTGCTGTTCCTTGTCAGTAGAATCATTGGGGAGGGGTGATTTTGTCTTCTCTGTTTCTTAAACAAGCTTATTCCAAGTTGCTGCAGCTCTTACTAACATGGTTCTGTCATTAAGAAATGTGAAAAGTACTTCCAAAGCACAATGTGTTGCAAGCCATATACTACTCCCATATGAAATCCAAAAAACACTTCAGGGAGATGAAAATAATTTAATAAATAAAAATATTTTAATAAAATAAATTTTTAGTAAGACAGCTAAGCATATTTTATTACAATAAATGAAAATAGGAAAGAACCATATTTTCTCTTTCTCCATACGTCATAATATGGAATCATCAGGAATTCTTATTCTTAATCTAAATTATCTGCTTTAGGATATTTCAAATATGTTTTTCAAATTTCCAGTCAGCTCTGATGGTCTGTTCTAGTGAAAATTGTTCATCCCGTCCCATTATTATTAGAGAATTATTAAACACTATTGGTTGAATTGTTGTGAACATTGCTATGAAGACCTTGTCATGAAATGTGTGAATTCATATATGCTATTTGCATAACAGGAGCTCCATAAAAGCATGGTTGAATGCTGTTGTTTTGATGTGGCAATTTGTTCACATGAAATGGTTCTCCATAGAGGATAAACTCATCAGGCTAAGTAATCAGTTGCTGAGTTAGAGACTTACAGCAATTTTTTAAAGTTTCAGCTAAGCCTTTGTTTGCTTCAAGATTATTGCTTTTAGTGGAAATTGACATTCTACATCTGGGAGAAAGAAACTGGTTTGTTGATTAGTGAAATTATTTATCCAGTAAAATAACATTTCAAAATAAATCTTTCCACATATGACAGCCTCTGACATTGCATGCTTATTAAGAATATTTCAGTAAAAATATTCCAATTATGGACAAGAATCTACTTATAAATAGATTACAAAATAAACTAATCCAAAAAAAAATATTTATAGACTTACATGAGCTTATCACTTGCATTGGGACAAGTTTGAGGGCTGTTTTGTGTTAATTACCCTCCTGGATTTTCACAGAGAGGTCAATATCTGCATCCTCTGGCCATTTTAGTTGGAGGAGCAGGCAAGGGGAAAGTATATGTCAGGCAAGAGCAACATTGCATGATGGGTTGGTTCCAGGGGTGGGTTCCAAAATTTTTTACTACAGTTTCTGTGGGTGTGGTTTGTTTGGTGGGCGTGGCTTGGTGGGCATGTGACTGTGGGCGTGACTTGGTGGACATGTGACGGGATGGGCATAGCGGGGTGAACATGTGACTGAGTGGGCGTGGCCAATTTGACATCACTCATGTCAAGGGTTAGGGTGCCTGTCCTCTCCTTGCCCCAAAGGCCTGAAGTACAATTTCCCTGTCTATTTATTTACTACTACTGAACATCCAAAATATACTATTTAATCCTATGTATATATACCACATCTGTACATATATATTACATAGTATAGATTGTGTATAGGCACACAAAAAGATACATTATCTACTATATATGCAGTATGTGTATGTACACACACACACACACACACACACAGAGCTCTTCT
>JANHFK010001231.1:108884-128177 GCA_036250565.1 Sibynophis collaris
TCTTTCTTTCTTTCTTTCTTTCTTTCTTTCTTTCTTTCTTTCTTTCTTTCTTTCTTTCTCTTTCTCTTTCTTTCTTTTTATCTCTCTATCTTCCTTCCTTCTTTCTCTTTTTCTTTGTCTCTTTCTTTTCTCTCTTTCTTTTCTCTCTCTCCCTTCCTCTTTCCATCTTTCTTTTTTTCCTCTTTCTTTTTCTCTTTCTTTGTCTGTTTCTCTCTTTCTCTCTTTTTTCTCTTTCTCTCCCTTCCTTTCTTTCTCTTTCTTTGTCTCTTTTTTTCCTCTCCCTTCCTCTTCTTTCTCTTTCTCTGTCTCTGTCTCTTTTTCTTTCTTTCTTTTCTCTCTCTCCACCTCTTTCCCTCCCTCCCCTTCCTCCTTCAAAGTCTAGGAGAGTGAGACCGGGAAGGCCGAGAGAAAGTGCCTGGCAGTGGCAGCTGCCCAAAACAAAACCTTCAGGCGGGGGCAGAAATGGGCCCCTGATGATGAGAGCTTCAGGAGGCGGGCGGAAAGTTCAGGTGGCGGCAGCAACAATGGCAGCTTCAGGAGCTATGGACAGGAGCTCTGGGTGGGCAGGTGGCAGAAACGGAAGCTTCAAGTGGCAGCTGCTGCATGGACTTTTTGATGTGTGGAGGCAGGAAGCGGCAGTTTCTTTCGCTTGTTGCCGGCGAGCTGGGGGCGGCGAGCAGCAGAGCGAGTAAGGCAGCAATCTGTCTGCTGCCTGCAATCTGTAGTTTACTCGTGAGCTTGTGCCTGAGTCTTCGGAGAAGGGCGGCCTATAAATCTAATTAAAATAAAATAAAATAAAAAATAAATAAATAAAATAAACTTCAGATTAGAGCCAGCCAGCAGATTGCTGGTTTACTCACTCTGCTTCTCGCTGCCCACAGGCAGCGAGTGAAAGAAACTGCCACCTCCTGCCTCCATGTATCAAGGAGTCCAAGTAACGAGAGCTTCAAGGGGGATGGGGGGCCTGAACCTCCCATTTCCCCTGCCTGACTCTCTCGTTGCTCAGACTCCTCAATACATGGAGGCAGGAGGCGACGGTTTCTTTCGCTTGTTGCCTGTGAGCTTTGTGTGTGTGTGTGTGTGTCTCATGTGTGTGTATCTTTCTCTCTCTCTCTCTCTCTCTGTCTCCACGGTCCTCTCCCGGGTGACAGCCAGGGCTTCGCTGCTGCCTCTTTTCCTCAGAGGTGCAGTGTCTGCCTTCAAGTCCTTGGAGTGGGACACACACAAACACACACACCCCTGTCCCCCCCCCCACTGCAGCTGCTTTTTTCTTCCAATAAAGTACAGCAAAAGTAGTGGCACCGGAGGTGACAGGGGCATGTGTGTGTGTGTGTGTGTCCCTCTGTGGTCCTCTCCCAGGTGATAGCCAGGGCTTAGCCACAGCCTCCTCTTTTCCTCAGAGGCATGGTATCTGCCTCCCTTCACAGGCGGTGCACATGTGCAGCAACCCTAAGGCATCCACCCGCCCTCCTGTAGCACCGCCACTGCTGCCGCTCCTCTCAGCTCCACCACTCTGTCTCCCAGAAGGGCTACCTGCCCACCCACTGGCCGGGCCGGGCCAGAAGCGGTGCATATCCCATCACGGGCTGGATGTGCAACCTGATCTTGGAAGACCGGGGTTGGAGGACCGCCGGGAAGGCAGGCAAGCATGGCAGGGCTGCAGGAAAGGGAATAGGCAGCTAGCTCCCTTCCCCATGGTCGGGCGGCCCCGACATGCTTGCCTGCCTTCCTGGCTGTTCCCATGACCAGGCCCATTTGCCTGCCTTCCTCTCCCCCACCACCACCTTTTTGTTTGGCTGTTTATCTTCCATGGCAGCTGTCCAGAGTTGGGAAGGCAAGCTGACCGGAGTTTTTGCGCTCCCCAGCCAGCCTCCGCTGCTGGAAAGCAGCTGGCAAAAAAGCCTCCAAAAAGGCTTCTTTGCCAGCCATTTTCTCTGCAAGGCGCCAAAAAGTACAGGCTGAAAAAGCTGCTGCCGTTGTCGCCATGTTCGTGCATGCGCATCCCATTGGACTTGAAAGGTAATGGGATGCGTGTGTGTGAAGAACATGGCAGTAAAGAACATGGCGGCCAGGGCGAGCGACCGGCGACTGGGGGGGGGCTGGTTTGGGGGCATTGCCAGCCACCGATCACTACTTCTGTGACCTTGGCCTAATTATCGCTACCGGTTCTCAAGAACCGGTGAGAACCGGTAGCAACCCACCACTGGTTGGCTCCAAGAAACCCAGTCATAAAGCAATAATTGCATCTCAGGTATTTGTAGGCAATAATAAAATTCGAAAAAAGGGACAAATTTTATATATTTCAAAGATCTGTTTTTAGTATGAGATGATTAATTTCAAATCACACTGAAGTGGCAACTGTGCATTTACAATTCCTCCTTTCATTTTACAGTTCTGGCAACTCAGATCAAGATTCTGCAATTTAAGAATTAAGAATAGGATTGCCCAATCTATGAAGTAAGCTAATAATTTTCTACAAATATAAGGAACAAACTGAAAAATTAGTTCAGGCCATGGTCAGTGTATGCACAATTATTTACCTAAGGAGAATTAAATAGTAATTTAGCTGAACAGAGATTGATAGGAATCAAATAATTGTGTTCAATAGGCAAAAAAATGGTTTGAGAATTACAGTGGTACCTCAATACTCATTGTTAATTGGTTCCAGGAAACACAAGAAGTATCAAAAACAATGAGTACCAAACAAATTTCTCCCATGAGGAATAATGTAGTGAGTCACAAGGCAGTCAACACTGCACAAGTTCTAGCTTGTGCATTGAGTACCAAACTAGGATGAGAACTGGGACAAAATGTTTACAAAATACATTGAGTCTCAAATTCGATGAGTTTTAAAACAGTTGAGTACCAAGATATCACTGTACTGGAATTCCTTCAGCTAGAACATAGACAATTGACACATTTGGAATTTGGACAGCTTGTTGGGGTGTCCTCACAAAAGAGCCTTCATCACTGATGTATTTGAAACAGTCAGAACAGTAGTGGCATGGAGAGGTGGAGTCTCAATATAAACTCACAAAGACTTTAGTATCCAATCTCACTCCTGTTTCCAGTGCTCAGAAGCATTTATAAATGAAGTTGATACCACAGATTGGTTCTTGATTTTGGAATATGATATAAGCCAATTTAGCTATTTTTCAAACTTCTTGAAGAAAAAAAAGTTTGGTAGGTTGGAGAGCCCAATAAATCCCCTGGAAGTAGAGCACTAGAAGTCATAGGCATAGATACTTCAGATGTGCCATCAGAATGTTGTGGGTGCTTCATCAGTGGAATTTTTTAAGAAAAGATTGGACAACCACTTGTCTGAAATGATATAGGGTCTAGGGTCTCCTGCTTGAGCGTGGGGTTGGACTAGAAGAACTTCAAGATCCCTTCCAACCCTATTCTGACTTTCTTCTCTTACTCAGTGAGCTGTTTTATTAATACACAGTAATATACAGTAATATCCCCCATTCGTCTTCAATCCATAAAGGGGTGTCAAGTCCCCAATACTCTCAGGTATAGTGTCAATTGCTTTTGGAAGATGGCTAAAGCCGAACTAATATAACTTTCAGTGGGAAGCTATCCCAGAGGACCAGGAAACAGAAGACACAGAAACGCAGCACCTAACAGGCTCAGCACCCACCACACCTCCCATAAGTGGGAATTGGCACTGTTTTTCCCAGCAAGATTAAGCACTTTTGCAAAATTAATCAGCAGGATGAATAGGGTTGTTTGATCTCAGCTTTTGTTTTAAAACAGGACTCTTTTAACAGCATGTTTTCCCCCAGTCCAAAGTTTAAGTTGTCAATAATGAGATTAAAGCTAAACTAATTAGAATGAGTTTGTAATTTTGTGGAAATAGCCACAACATGATTCCATTTCTAATAATGGAAGTAATAATGGTGGAAATTGTATTCAAATGACTTGTTAGCATTCTTTATACCCACTTGCTGATCAGTCAAAAATGTAAACTCTAGGTTTATATTCTAATCAGAATTGTGGTGGTGAGGCTTTTTAGAAAAATAGCTCCTATCATCATATAGAGACAGCTGGCATAGGACAAACATTTCAGTGCTCGGGTGGAGAAATCTTAACTGAATGTTCTGCCATAAAGATACCCAAACATGAATGTGCAATATTAGACTTGATGCATGGCAGCTTACCTGAGAGAGAATTTCTCAAGGGATGCAGTTTATTTTCAAGAACAGCTAAGAATAATAGACACATTCTGATTTCTATGTTTACATACACATGCCTGTTTTTTCTCTTAACTTTGAAAGCAGAAAGAAAAGTAACAAGTTCCAGATTTTTTTTCCAAATGCAGTTGTAAGATGCATATATCTTTTGTTGCTAGCTATTTTCATGTAGTAATCAAAGACACATCTCGTTGTACTGGTCAACACATTTTCATTTTGTGTGGTTTAGTATCATTCATATAATTTATATATTATTGGTATCATTATTGACCAAACATCATTTACTCATCTTTTTTTTTAAACAATAGAATAGAATTCTTTATTGGACAAGTGTGATTGGACACACAAGGAATTTGTCTTTGGTGCATATGCTCTCAGTGTACATAAAAGGAAAAAAAGAAAAAAATACATTTATCAAAAATCATAAGATACAACACTTAGTGATAGTCATAGGTTACTAATAAGCAATAAAATCATACTAGGAAACAAACTGAACAATATAAATGGTAAAAATACAAGCAACATGGTTATAGTCATAAGTGGGAGGAGATTGGTAATGGAGAGGATGAGAAGAATAATAGTAGTACAGTCTTAGTAAATAGTTTGACAGTGTTGTGGGGAGTAGTTGTTTAGCAAAGTGATGGTATTTGGGGAAAAAACTCCTTGTGTCTAGTTGTTCTGGTGTGCAGTGCCCTATAGTGTCATTTTGAGGGTAGAAGTTGAAACAATTTATGTCCAGGGTCTATAGATATTTTCTCAGCCCTCTTTTTGACTCGTGCAGTATACAGGTCCTCAATGAAAGGCAGGTTGGTAGCAATTGTTTTCTGCAGTTCTAATTATCCTCTGAAGTCTGTGTCTGTCTTGTTTGATTGCAGAGCCAAACCAGACAGTTATAGAGGTGCAGATGAGAGACTCAATAATTCTTACAGATAGTACATAAACAAGTCATATTTATTATTCTTAAATGAAATAGAAAAATAGCCAAACTACATAACTAAGTAGTTTGAGTCAAAATCAAAAATAAATTCATAAAATATATTTTGAAGGTTTTGATATAGCATAGAAAAAAATACAGATTAGCTTTCAGTATGAAAAATGCTTATCCTACCTGTAATGTGACAAATTAAATATCTGTGTGTTTTATTGTGTTTAGTATGAAGAGCCGTTGTTTTCAGATGAGTATAATAAAATATAGTTTTGATTGTTGCAACAAACTCCCATCTTCTAGCTAATAGCTGTCTTAATAACCTTGTCAAACACTAATGACCAATTAATTATGAGAACATTTGTTTTAGAAATATCAAACATCTGCTCCCTTGCTTAGTCTCCATTAAAAGGTTTCAGTCAATTATATTAACAAATGTTTGTGCTATAATGCTTTTCATGTATGTGTATTTTCCCAGGCAGTTTCAAACTATAAGCAGCCAGTAACATATATCAAAACTTTGGCAAACATTATAATCAATTCTGTTTCCAAGACTAAAATGTATTATTAGTAATTGGTCTTTTAAAAATCTGCAGCATATTTTAAGTTCAGAACTCTAATATATTGCACTTGATAGCCTGACTGACCTCTCTCCATTCTCTTTTGAAAAATCTTGGAGAATAGATAAAGTAGTTGAAGGATAATCTTGCCCCTAACAGGGGAGAAAGAGGATTGACTAATTTGCACTGATATTTTGAAACAGTCTAAAGCAAATGTGAAAATCAGCAACATGTAAGCATCATGTAAACCTATTAGGAGAAGCTAGTATAGAATTGTCACAAACAAATCTTGCCAGGCTAATTGTATCTTCTTTATGACTCAGGGAGAACCTGACGTAGATTGGTGGAATACTATAGACATAATATATCTTTACTTCAGCAAATCAGATGACAAAATTTCCTATAATATTTGGATTATCAAGTATGAGCCAGTGATTAAGTGATAAACAACTGTCTCAAAAATCACAATTAAAAGAATTTTCTTCTCTTTTGGGAATGTATTGAGGGAACATATGGTTTTGTCTGCAACACTGTAGAACATTTTTAGGAATGGTATGTATAGAATAAAGATAATACTTATTAAATGACAATTTGTAGGTAATATTTTCAAAGATGGAAAGAAAATTTAAATCATCTTGCTAGGTAAGAAAAGTAGGCTGAAATCAGTTTATAACTCCTCTCACCATCTTGCTGGTTGAGATACCTGGGAATTGTTGCAGTCTTGATGATATAGGTAACCAATTATTCATTTGGTTTCATTTGGTTTCATTAACCAATTCATTTGTATTCATTTTGTTGCAAGTATAATAAACAGGGCAAGCTGCTAAAATATTGGAGTCAAATAGCAGAAAACAGACTTCTTTGTTCCCAAATCTATGACAATCCTAACCTAAACCTATTTAATATGCCTTAGCATGAGAAAAAAAAATGAAAGGAATGATAAGTTTTTATCTCTCTCCACAAATGGGCAGGCATACACAATATTCCCCAATTTGCTTTCCCCTTAAAATATGCTCTGCTGAAAGTGTTATGCAAACATCCTAAAACTGCTTGGCATTGAGGCTACCTCGTCATAGTGAGCTGCTCAAATTTTACAAAAATAGGTTCTTAATGTGCACATGCACACACGCACACACACATATCCCAAGGGTCAGTTTTCAAAAGAACCTTATCATCCTCCTAAAAGCAGTGAGTAGTAGCATCCCATGTAGCAACTGGACTAGTGGGGGTTTTCTTTTTTTTTTAAAAGAGTTCTGTAATTTCTAACATTCAGTATATAGCTTGAATATATGGGTAGATGAAATTATTTTCAGTAATGTGCCTTCTTCTCTGCAGACCTGCTAGCTTACAGTACAGCACCCAGCTTCTGAAGTCAGACAAGAGAAACTAAACATGTCAAATGGAAGCACATGATTTATTAGCTCCCTCTTGACAAACGGTAGTGACACAGGGCCCATGCAAGAGTATCTGAAATTACTGACTTGCTGTATTTCTGTCTTGGCTGATAAAAATAATGCATATTCACGAAGGGCATGTCAGACAATGAACTGCAATAATACCTATATTAAAAGTAAATTATTTATTTAGTAGCTGTCATTATCATAGTCAACTGCCTGTCTATGTACTCCTCTGATGTTCCTTTGAAAAGAAGCACTGCTATCAGGCATTCAGCAGAAAGGTTGCAGTTGGTTAACAAGCAAAACAAAAAAAAAATCAAGTCTGAAAGCCATATCTAACAAGCCAGGTTTCTCTAGCCAGGATCCTGGAATGCTGTGGAGGATTCCTGGCTGATCCACAGCCCACCAGACAAAGCAACAATGTGTAACAGTTGAGGTGTGCTGCTGCCCAATTGATCAGAATGTCAGGAGAGAAGGAAGTAGGCAGAGAGGGAGAGAAAAACCACCACCACCCTGCCTACAGGCCAAGGAAATACATATATACTCCTGTATCTGTGAAACCTGAGATTCCGGTGAGAATTTGGGGAAGGGGGCATTATGTACAGCATTATATTTTTAATCCCCTGACTCTGTGTTAAGTGTAGTTTGACCTTGAGTCACTTTGAGAAACTGCAGACATAAATCAAATGTCCAACCAAGAGCATGAGTTGTCCTTTGCTTTCAGTGGAATGTACTGAATTGTTAAACCCGTCCTGGCGTATAATATTTATTTTTCCTTGATGGAAAGTAAATCCAAATAGGGCAGAAGGCTCCACATAATTGTGTGCTTCAGCAAAACTATAAGTCAATAATATTTTTTTTCAAAGTGAGAGTACTGTAGAAGATGGCTCCAAGCATAATCTCTGCCCACCTCATAATATCTGCTTAGAAAAGGATAAATTGTTACTGCAAATCTTGATGTAATTTATGATAACTAAATAAGTCCAACCGTAGGTAAAACCTTTAGTAAGATGAAACTGGAGGATTCCCATTTTTTAATCTATGGGCCTGATCAAACTCTGTCAGCAACTCATTTGAAAGAAATCTTCCAAAACCAGAAATTTCACCAATATGTTTAACAAAGAGACAAGAATTAAATACAATAAAAACAAGCACTGCTTTCTGCAGAATTTCATGTGTATTTTATCTGAGTAACTTGCATCATAGCAATACTTACATACCAAGATTTTTTTCAACACAGACACATGCATACAGATTTGTATATGGTACATATTGTCTCCACCTTATATATAAGAAAACTATTTATTGATTTCATGCATGGTTGCAATACTACACCAAACTTTAAAAAGTTGTCACTCATAATAACTGTAGTTCATCTGAAATCTAAATATAAATTATATAATTTTGAAATCTATTGAATTATATACTGAAAAAGAAATTGTAAGACAAAGAGAAAATACATTCAACAAATCTCAACACTTTGAGCCTATGTTTCTGCTTTCTCATGCAAGTCATATGGTTTCTAGATATATCAGAATAACAGAATTGGAAGGGCTGTTGGAGATCTTTTAGTCTAACACACTGTTTGATTTATTCAATTTATTCAATTTCAGATATATGACTGTCCAATATCTTCTTGAAAACCTCCAATTATGGAGAACCCACAACTTCTGGAGGCAAGCCATTCCATTGATTAGTTGTTCTCACTGTCAGTAACGTTTTCCTTATCACTTATCACTTAGACTTATATACCACTTCACAGTGCTATACAGCCCACTCTAAGTGGTTTACAGAGTCAGCATATTACCCCCAACAATCTGGGTCTTCATTTGACTGACCTTGGAAGTATGGAAGGCTGAGTCAACTTTGAGCTGGTGAAATTTGAACTGCCAAATTGCTGGCACCCGGCAGTCAGCAGAAGTAGCCTGCAGTACTGCATTCTAACCACCACGCTACCATGGCTCTAATTCTTGATTCTCAGTTGGCTCTCTCTTTGATAATCTTCCATCTGTTACTTCTTTTTTTGCCTTTAGGTGCTTTGGAGAAACCCCTCTTATCTATAACAGCCTCTCAAATATGTCACCCAGTACTTCTTTCCATTAGACTACACATACCTAGTTCCTGCAACTGTTCATCTTACAATTTACCCTCCAGTCCCTAATCATCTTTGTTGGTCTTCTCTGCACTCTTTCTAGAAGTCTCAACATCTTTTTTTGCATTGTTGTAACCAGAACTGCATGGAGCATTCTGCCTTAGTTGTGTGTCCCTCTTTCCATTTTTTGTACTTTTTGTCTTTCAATTAGTCAGAGAGATCTTTGTGCAGTCATGCTGGTTTCTTCTTGGATTTCTTGGTTTTCTTTCTCAGTGGTATTGTGTTGATATGGGCTTTTATGAGTATATTTTTCAGAGTTTCCCAAGATTCTTTAGAATTTTCATCCAAGGAATCTTTCCCAAGTTTTCTCACAGTTTGTTAAAATCATCTCTTTTAAAATCTAAGACTCTGATATCATTGTATACTATTGCTTATGTTGAATTCCAGTATGAAATGGTTACGGTTCCTGCAATTTCAACTTCTTCTATAACTTCTTCTCTGTTTGTAAGAATTTAGTCCAGTATGGCTATCCCTCTAGTTTCCTCCTCTACCTTTTGGACAACAAAGTTGTCAGCTGGGTTGGTTAGGAACGTATTTGATTTCTCACATGGTGCAGAATTAGCCTTCCAATTGATATCAGGGTAATTGAAGTCCCCCATTACTATTGTAGTGTGTTTCCTACATATGTTGGTTGGTTGGTTGGTTGGCAGGTTGGCAAAAAGGGTATCTATTTTTTTTTGCTTGATTGGGTGGCCTATAGTATACACCTATAGCCATGTCATTCTTTTTTCCTTTTATGTTGATCCATATGAATTCTAGAAAGTTTTCATCTTTAGTTTCATGCAATTCTGTAGCAATATAGTAGTCCTTTACATACAGTGCAACTCCACCTCCTCTTTTATGGGGTCTGGGTTTTTTAAAGAGTTTGTATCCTTCTATCAGTATGTTCCAGTCGTGGGTTTTGCCCCACCAAGTTTATTATTATTATTCCAACTATGTCATATCTACCTTCGTATATTAATAGTATATTAATCAACTATATTAATAGTTCAAGTTCAAGAGGTAGGATACTATCTCATTTAGATATATAATCATATCATAGGTCTAGAAATACAATTATGACCTTAGCAATTTTTGTTTCTTTTCCAAATGCTATCAGTTTACAGAGATCTATCCTTTCATATAAGGGCAAAACTGTTTCCTTTAGCTGGAAATATAGATGGAGCAGCCAATAATAGTTAACTTATCCATTTCAAATGAGGGATGCAAGGAGCTGAACTTGAAACTTTCCTTGTGAAAAGTAAATTTTCTCAAACTGAGAGCAAGACTAACATACAGCCCTGACCTTCCTATTCTCCTGCCGTAATAGGATTTGAATTGACAAACCTCTAGTCCTCTGGGAGTATGTCTGACCAACTATTCCAATCTAGATATATTGGAGTAGATCCTCCACCAATCCAGATCATTTATCGGCTGGGAAGATAAGAATTATGAACAGTATTTTCTCATAAAAGGACAAAATGATGCTTTTGCGTTTTTATTTATTGTTTATACTATTTGCTCCAACAGGGTCAAAGTCCTGTCGGATACACAGTGCCATCTAGTGGGACCAGGAAGCAAGTTGTTTTTTTTTAAGGACACCACCTGTCCTTTAGAACATATGGTTCCCAGCTTTAATAGGATGTTAATTTATACTGTCACAATACATGTGCATTTTTATAATGTTTTATGCTTCTTTTGCATATAATGGTGTTCTTTAACTTTTTAAATGTGAAAGCACCCAGAGCCATTTTTAGTAGTACTTTCAAGTTCTGGAGCAAAAGTTTTCATAAATTCCAGTCAACAAAAGTATTGGTGATATTGGACGGAAATCACAAGAATGGTAGTCTAGTTACGCAAAGGCTCAATTCTCTTGGAAATTCCTTTAGGTTCTATTGAAAATAAATTTAAATTAATGTAAATGGTGCAAGGGCAGAATTCAAACCTGCATCCTATTTATTTCCATCATACCATTATTTCCACTAACTAAGGAATATCAGCTGTTCTGGCATTTCTAGAAGGAACATAGAACATAGAATAACAGAGTTGGAAGGGACCTTGGAGGTCTTCTAATCCAACCCCCTGCCTAGGCAGGAAACCCTACACCACTTCAGACAGATGGTTATCTAACATCTTCTTAAAAACTTCCAGTGTTGGAATTTTATTTATTTATTTAGTCATATTTTGCTACTGTATCATCAGGCTAGTTTTTATCCATTCATAAGGAATAAAGCAACACAACATCCATTACAAGATGCACACTATTTACCTAGGCTGTCTTCATGTTTCCATGTCAAAATGAGTGAGATTCTTTAATGACTCTGCCCCCTCTCCTGCTCCTCTCTCCTCCCCTCTCTTTTGCCCTCTCCTCCCCTCCTCTTCTCTTGGCTGAACTATATCAGCACAGAAGCAGCCGTCGTTGTTTAGCCCCATCATTTTTTCCCCCTTGAAACCTCCCCACAAGGTGCATCTCTCTGAAATAACGTTCAGGCTTATTTCAGAAGTGGACAATTACTCAGACCGCATTGAAGAACATTAAAGCTGGTCTTGAATATGTGAGTATTGGGAACACAAGGCACAGCTTGTTTCTCTGATTGTCAGTTCAGGTCTTTGATGTAGTCCTTCGTGAATAAGATGCCCGTCTTTCTTTATCACGAAATAGTTAGGACGCTGTCGAAGACCCCCCTTTACATCTATTTAGCTGCCATTAGGAAATGACCTGCAGTCCTTACATTAAGAAGTTTTCTTTCCTCCTTCCTTTTAACTCCTGCTCCGAATGTGAGAGTGGGAACACAATGCACCTTCCAGAAGGTGCCAAGCAGGAAGGAAATAATCATTTCATTATAAACAGTATGGGGCAAATACTGTTCAAATTAGAGCAGAGAGTGATGCCAGAAAGAATGGGGGCTGCGAAACAAACCACAGACTCTAGCGCTTGAGCGACACTTTTAAAAAACGAAGTGTGGATGAAGCAAGCTGAGGAATATGGTAGGTTTCAGTGGGACTCTGAATGGAAGGAATAGAGTAGAATGAACGAGCTGGAAGGGACCTCGCGGGGCCTTCTAGTCCAGCCCCCTGCTCGAGCAGGAGAACCTGCAGGAGAATTAAGAACAATAACGGACCTACGCCTCTTCCGCCGGGCCGTAAAGACCCATCTGTTCAAAGCGGCCGGCCTAGCATAACAACAATCAGAAAACTTTACCTCAGGACCTCCTCGCTTGGGTTTAAATAATTGGTTTTTAGTATAAATTGGGGTTCCGGGGTTTTAAACGGGTTTTTAAATGGTTTTAAATGGGAACAGTCAAATTTAATACTTTTAATATATTTTAATTTTTGTAATGTTTGTATTTTAACTGACTGTGAACCGCCCTGAGTCCCCCCAAAGGAGAAGGGCGGTATAAAAGTTTAATAAAATAAAATAAATAAAAATAAAGGGAAGAAGAAGTATTGCTAAAAGCCATTTCCCAAATCCTCTTTTAGTCCTAACTGGAAGGAAGCAAAAATAGAAAAGAAATTACTCTGTATTTGAAAAGCATTCAATATGGCATAAATTCTGGCAGCATCTTTGACTATTTATAGAGTTTTGAAAAATGGGCAGCCTTCCCAAACTGAGATAGGGTAATCTTTGTGTAATTTCTTTCCATGGGATTTAATGCTGGATTGAAGCCTATTTCAAAGAGATAACAAATCTAAATCTGAAATCACAAGTTGCTAGAGTTCTGATTTCTGAGATTAGGCAGAGAAAGAAAGACATGTACAATAAAATAAAATGTCAGCAAAAATATCCTGTGGTAGGAAAAACATAGCAGCAAGTATCTTAATAACAGAATAATGGAGTTGGAAGGGACCTTGGAGGTCTTCTAGTTCAACCTCCTGCTTAGGCAGGAAATCCTTTACTATTTCAGACAAATGATTATCTAATCTCTTCTTAAAAAACTCCAGTGCTGGAGCATCCACAATTTCTGAAGGCAAGTCATCCCACTAGATAATCGTTCTCCCTGTCAAGAAATTTCTCCTTAGGTCTAGGTTGCTTTTGTCCTTGATTAATTTCCATCCATTGCTTCCTGCCCTGCCTTTTTGGAAAATAGCTTGACTCCCTGTTCTTGTAGTTACCTCTTAGATATTGGACCACTGCTATCATGTCACCCCTAGTCCTTCTTTTCCTTAAATAGGATCAGTAGCATGCTTACCTCCTACATCATAAAATGCAATGAAGCCTTGACCTTCTGTATCAGAACGCCTGTAGAGGACCAAGGTCATCATGCCTGAATAAGAGAAAAATGTCCTTTCTCCTTCACATATTCTCCCAAGTAGAGTTGACCTCTCTGGTTCTCCCTCATAGACAGCGATATATTCAGTAGCACAGTTTAAGCTGAAGAGGAAAATGTACACAAAAGTAATCATGGACCAAGCAACATAGCGTCATTGGGGAAAACATTCTTGTTTCCCCTTTCATGTAAAAAGGCCAATGAAATGGCAGGGACTGAAATGACTGAATGAGATTTGAAAGGAAAATGCTTACTTTATATAATTAAGGTTTATTCTTATTGGATAGTGCTCAGGGGAGTCAATTCGCCAGACACACTTTTGATTTCTATTGTCTCCAAGATAATATGGGCCAAAAAATGAGCCTGTATCGTCTGAAAATGTGCCACCACATCCAGGTTCAGCTATCAAAAACAAACAACAAACAAGCAAAAAACCAGAATATAAAACAGTAGAATGCCATATTTTATCATATATTAAATTATATAGTATCTATTGTACAACCCTATAAATTTTATGATCAAAATTTATGCATTAGCTTAATTTAAGAATTGTGAATTTAATTTAAAATGAATTGATTAATACTTTGGTTTCTGTATATATTTAATGAAATATATCATATCTAATACCTCTTAGCAAAAACACAAGTACTAGCTGCACTATCATATCTGAAGCTGTTCTTATGAGCACAGTGGTTTTTTTAATCTCATTTTTCATTTTTAAAATTTTTTTTATTGCTTCTTATGCCTTACAATCTTGGTCACTTTTGATCTCATGATAGCAATAAAAAAAATTTTTTTTATTGCACAAGCAGAAAGTTGACATAGACCAAAATATAATACGATGAGATCATTAGGGCACAGCTATAAGAAGTAAAAGTGTGCCTTTTCCTGTGTTTTATTTTTCTGTGAAGACCGATCATTAGGTATCATTGTATTAATCAAAGATCTCACATGTTTTATAACAGGGGTGTCAAACTCAAGGTCCGGGGTACTTAGATCTGGCCCACGGAGGTGCCCTGGAAACAGCGAAGGACTGGCCTGTGGTGCTTCTGTCAGCGCACTCGGGTCGCCACAGGCGCCCCTAACGTGAGTGTCGTTGAGCTGGCCATGCCTACCCCGGCCCCCGGAAGTCAAACACAACCCTGATGCAGCCCTCAATGAAATCAAGTTTGACACCGCTGTCTTATAATATTGCCTATATTAGCTATATTTGACTCTCCTGTTTTGAAAAATCCATGCTATTGGCAACACAGTAAAAGATTGGTGAAATAAAAAATGTCTGGAAGCAAGGAACTTCAAGGCATTCTGCAATAGGTATCTTTTAACTAATAAAAATGTGCAAATAAAGCTCACATATACCTTGTGGATATTTCCATGTCAATTGCTTGCTGGGGAATTATTGTTCTAAAAAATGCTCCACAAGGTTGAAAATTATTTTTTTCTGAATTATGTTACGTAGATGTTCTACTTACGTGTTGAAAGAAGATCACTTGGCATGGGAGTTACTCCTTTAAAAAGAAGGGGAAAAGGGGAAAAAATATAAAGATGAATTATTTTGCTGTTACCTCAAATGTGGTGGAAATTGTGTCTTGGATTAGTTTGATCATATTATGGTGTTTGTGTGTACATGACTTTTAGGAGTCAAGTCAACCATTAGAAGGGCAGCATAAATTTCTAAAGCTCTCCTTGCTGATCTATCATCAGCAGAGCACTAAAAGCACTAAAAGCTTTGAAGAAGACTTACACAAATACATCTATGGTAGAACACAGGAAACTGCTCACAGACACGTTCATCCTAGGAACTTCCAAATTGAGCTCTATTTTAACGAGTTCTACATGGGGTTGCTCTTGAACAGCATCTGGAGGTTTCAGATGGTGTGGAGTGCAGAAGTGGTGAGCAGTTACGTGTGCTCCTAGAATAGCACATATCACACATGTACTCCATGAGCTGCATGGTTGCCAGTCCAAGGTGCTGATTTTAAACTTCATAGTTTAAAAGTCCTTCATAGCGTAGTACTTGTTATTTGAGGGACCAGCTCTCCCCAGCTACATCTGTCCATTCCATTATATGTGGAAGGCCTAGGGTCCCAGGGAACCAAGGATATCTTAAGATTGCTTTAGTGTTGTGATTAGTTTACTCTCTAATGAATGAAGGCAAATATATGTGTCCCAGGGTCGGTCACTGGGACCAAAGGTTTAGTCTTCTGAGCTTTTGGACTTGTGCTGCAGTCCAACCTCAGGGAACTTCTCTCTACCAGCACAGGTCCAAACGCTCAGAAGACTAAACCTCTGGTCCTAATGACCAACCAGATTAGATCCTGCAATCTAATCTCTCCTCTACTGTTTGTATTTTTAGGAATTATTTTAAATAACTGTTTTAATCTATTTATTGGTTTATTTTAATGGTTGTACACTGCTAACAGCCACTTTGTTTAAGATGAGTTGCCATAATATACCTACAATAAATAAATAAAATAAATTTGAAGTGGCATCTTTGTAACGCATGGGGGAAATTATCACATTATTCATCCCCATACATTGTTGCTCAGATGTTCGGTTTGTATTTAATTATGTTTATGGAAGAAAATAAGGTAAGAATTTTAATCTGCAGCTATTGGTTACTTGGGAGAAAGGTAACTCTTGAACCAAGAGAATTAGAATAGACAGAATAGATTTTCCACACCCTTTAAAATTTTCACTCTTTGCAGTGCAGTGAACACCTTTATTTTATCGATTTATAGTCGAATCCATTTTTAATTAAAAAAATAGAACAATACAATGCTGATAAAGTTAAGGACAGAAAAAGTCTAAGGCTTTTATGATAACCCTTCTAGCAAATGATGTTCAGACCCAACGCTTCCTTTGGCAAACACAATCAAGCAATCTTTACTATCTTCCTGGGAATTTCAAGTGAAAGGTCTGCAGATAAGAAGTATGTACTTAAGAAGAAGTACATATAATCAACCCAGGCAGGAGAGAAGTGGGAGTACAGGTTCTGTGTGTGCTAAGTCTAGTGTCAACCCTGAAGTGAACCTGGCTGAGGATATCTTTGAGGCTTCATGGTTGCCACAAGGCAGAGGAGAAGAAAGGGAGGGGAAAAATTAGATAGCTTGGCTTTGCAGTCAAACTAAAAACTTTTTCTGGGGAAACAAGGATATTCCAACAGATGCTGAGGAGGGGAGGAGGGGAGTAACCAAGCAACCGGCCAGTACCTCTATTGGACAATGTAACTGATGACTTGGGGGAAGGGGGAACTTCCACTTTTTAATTAGGTGAAAACCATGGGAACTTTCAGAATTGGTTTTCACCAGTTGTGCCAATATGATGTATCCAATAAACTGTTATTTGAGGAATCTGGCTGCCTTGGAGTTCTGTCTTGAATGGGTGCATTATTTGGAACGCTGACATCTAGTAAAGGAGATGATGGATTAGGACGTGTGTTGCTGATTCCAGAATTGACAACAAATGTAGAGGGGATATTATTAAATCTTCCTTGTTTCCCCCTTTTTTCATCCTAAACTGAAATATCTCTACTGTACCTGACATAACCAGCACTTAATCTTGGAATCTTTTTTGCCTGGCTTAAAAGCTCATGAATCTGATATATTTAGAAAGTAGAAAGCAGGAGGAAAAGAACTGAATATTTGAATTTCGTAATCTGTTTAATATGAAACAATTGTTTTCCCACTTATGCTGGCAGTACCTGAATGAGAGTGATTATTCCCAATCCTTTAACCTGGTCATATTTCTCAATGCTAAGGGGAAACAATGAAGAGTGTGTATATTTTGCAATGTCCTTTCTTCTGTACCTACTTCAGAAGATTATTTAAATAAAAATTATGGCATTGAATCAATTCCACTAGAAGAAGAATAACACTTACCAGATACTGTAGATGCTGCAGAAAGAAAAAAAAACAATCTTATTTAATATAAGCAAACACATTGTTACATTTTTGGAGATCCTTTTCCTAGAACTGTAACCCTATCATTTCTGTCATTCAACCATAACATTTCCCCTTTATGCATTTCCTGCCCTTTATTTAGCTATTTATTCTTCTTATTTGCATCCAGCCAGAATCTAAAGTGAGGCTCATATAATCTGAAAAATATTAATGGAAATCTAAATAATGTTTAAATATTGGGACATAAATATTGGGTATTCTTAATCACTTGTATACTATAAGTCAATCTCTTGATTGCATAGATACTCTTCCCAGATCAATATTCTGCAGTAGCCTGAGTAATTAGTAAACTCAATCCAGGCTTTAAACTGGAAAACAAAATGGCGTTTGGTAGGAGCTATGGAGTTGACTGACTGTGTAATTGTGTGAAATTTAGGCTAATGTACTTTACTTCTAGATATAGAACAATCTACTACATTTGAGATATAGGAATCAACGTCTGTTTACTTTCTGATGACCCTGGCATATTATACTGTAACCTAAAGCATTCTGAAAATGTAGAAATTAGCATATTCATTCAAGAAATATATATACCAAATCTTACAATATTGCTTTCTCCATTGTGTAAATACAATTCTTAAACTCACATATTGAAAATGATAGCTGAACATGTCCAAATTAAACAATTGGTTGATTATAGTGTGATATTTGTTTTATACCAAATATGGCATGTATCAATCCACTTTGAAGCTTGGTAATGGCTATTAACTAATTACTTGTTTTTTGGCTTTATATCCTAGTGTTTGAATATAAATATGATGTTTTGCATGTGATATCTATTGTAGCAGGGGTGTCAAACTCACGGCTCATGGACCGGATGTGACTGCATGGTTTAGAGAAGGGGGGAAAAGTCATAATACGTCACGTGATGATGCTGTGATGACGCGAGTTTGAAACTCCTGTATTGTAATTTATCAGCATCTATTATCATTATAAACCTATGCTGTAAATAGTAATAGATTAATTTAGGTAAAATACTCTTCTCCTATCTAGCATAATAATTCTGATTGGCTAGAAATGATTGGAATGTTTATTCAAAGACATTTAGGTGGATACTGAGTTGAAGAAACTTATGGCATTTCAAGTTACAATAAAATCAGAATTGGTAAATAACCATCGAAAGGCAAAACATATATTTCTGAAAGGTATACCATTTTTGTTCTATTAACTTGATTCATTTAATTTACTTTGTCTTTTATATATTTTAACCATTCTTACAATATATCTTGAGTAAAATAAAAAGAATATAGAATGTTTCATAATTAACTTTAATTACAAATTCTAAAACGGGCCCAAATCATTCTAAGAGGTTTTTATTCCTGGATTCATTATCTTTACACAGCAATTCTTAAGACATCAGCCTTAATCATATTGCATCTGATCTATTGAATGGGGCACCAAAAGCATGGTATTCATCCAACCCCAAGTAGCTGTATGGAGGTGCATTCTTCACATTAAGCAATAATAGAAAAAAAATAGGAAAAAACTCTATTTACATTGCTAAAATAAGGACAGTCACTTGCATGGTAAAATGTGGCATTTTAGCACAAGTGCATTTTTATTTGCTACTTGTATGGCAGAGGGCCATCTTATCACCATCTGCTGGCATTCGTTAAAAAGACCTTTCAAGTGCTGAACAATATTTTTTCTAACATCTTACCCCATTCCAGCTACATCTTAGCTCCTAGTTTTGCTATCATTCCTAAGTTTATGACTTTGTGTGGTTTTTAGGATAATAATTTCGATCAAATTATATTTCAATATAATTATCATTTATGGAAGGAAGGAAGGAAGGAAGGAAGGAAGGAAGGAAGGAAGGAAGGAAGGAAGGACGGAAGGAAGGAAGGAAGGAAG
>JANHFK010001231.1:128277-139659 GCA_036250565.1 Sibynophis collaris
ACACACATTCAATAGAGATATTTTCAAAAATACAATCAATAGAACATATATTTCTAAGAAGGTTATTTAGTGTACAGTCTTAATGGTTCATTTTATGTACTGTATATATCATATGAAAGCTTTTGAGAGAAACATTCTCCTGCCTTCATGGTTCTGGAAGGATTTGTACTATTTTTTCACAAAAGGCATGAATATATTGGCAATGGTTGATAGGAAATTATCTTATAATAAAGAAAAATTAGTATGTGGGAAGAGGAAGACTTGTGATTTATAGCCCATAGGATCCCACCCCTGAATATAATGGGATAAACATAAATGTGTTTTCTAAAGATCTCAAAGCTGATCTTTGAGATTTAAAAAGTTCCTTAAAAATTAGAATGGTATGATTTTTTTTCTCATCTTGACAATTGCTTTCAATATCATAGAACATCATTTTTCTCTTCTGGGTTATTTTCAGATATCATACTGCAGAACCAAAAAAACCCATATCTGTCATGTCTCATTTACTCAGAGCAAAGTCATTTGGTATTATTGTTTTGTCATTGTCTTGATGCTTTTCTACCTGCAATATATAACAACTAGGCCAGAGGACTGGTACATCTGCTATTTTCAAAAATTAGGTGTTATATGTGGGTGAAAAGCAGATCCTATGGGACAGACAAATAAGCAAAATCTCTTGCATTATAAAACAATAACTAGCTTAAAATATTTGAGGGACACAGTCATCAAATTGTGTAATGAAAATAATTCCTTTGTCAATTCTTTAACAAAATATTGTTTTTGCTTCTGTAAAAATCAATTGTTGTTATAGTCATAGACTAGCATTGCTCAAAAGCAAAAACAAATAAATGAATTAAAAAGCAGAAGCTCCATGAATATAGAATGACAACTGGGTAAAATAAACGCATAGAATTTGCTTTTAATATAAGGAAAACAAATATTTATCTGAACTGCAAAAGTTACATGGAAACTAAGTGAAAATAAAGATTGCAAACTGCTAACAGTGAGAAAAAGCTGGAGAAGCTTTAAATACTGCAGCTAATTTTAGGGTTGACTTGAGGTTTTAGGGGACCAATTCATGAGAAACTGAGAACATTTCTGAAATGAATTGCAAGTCTTTTTGCTTGCATGAATTCAGGATTAGTTTGCAAAACCATTCAGAATTTCTAATGAAAAATAGAGGTTTTCTCCTGAGTGCTGACATAGAAGAATAATGATTAGCCAAGCACCGTCAAAAGGAAAAGTTGAGACTTGGTCTTTGGAAATAGCCTACTTGCACAATTAGCAATCAGCAAACGGAACAAAGCCACACTTTCAAAAATTGATATATTTAGTTCCAGGGTTCATTATTTTGGAAAGCATTTCTCTAAACTAGTTGTGTATGAATTACCTAGTGCAATTTGGAGACTTGCTTGGATGTTTTTATTCAAGGGAATTCAGATAGTAATCCCTGCTTTTTATTTCAAAGTAAAGCAAAGCAATTATGTTGGCTGCTATATTATGAAATACAAAGATGGCTACCCAGTTAAAATATTTCAAAACATTCTTTTAGAAAAATCCTTAATGTTCATGGGGCAATCCTGCCATACGTAATTTCCTCTTTATTTTTTTAAGGGAGACATGACATGACCTGACATACCATGCCTTTGGTATATCTTGAAGACAGGTGTCACAAAGTTTCCATAAAACAAAGTGGGTTTTACTTGTTATGGAAAAGAAAAACGTTTGAAGGGCAGGGGGGCTCATATCCCTGGGCTTTGGATGTAGCAGAGTCATCATTTCCCTCCAATAGGATTGTGTGTGTAATGGTGTTTTTTTCCAATAGCTATAACAACCCGTTGCAATGTTCAGGTAATAATAACTGTCTTGTGGTTGCCTCTAAAACCTGTATGGACAAACATATACTGCAAAGCGATTCCAAATCCATGTTAGTAGAATATTGTACAAATGTACAAACAAAAGTGTAAATACAGTGTAAGCTGTATTTCCCTCTAAAGGAAAGAACATAATTTGAATTTTAACATAAGGAAGAAAGACATTCTTATTACCTTGCTGTCAACCCATTGTCTTTATTTCTCCTCTCCTTTGTTAGTATTCATGAGCAGAAATATCATTATTGCTTCAAAATATATGGCTTCAGAACATATGAAGAAATATAGATTTACATTTCATGGAATATAGCTTTTTTTAATGCCACCCGATTTTAAAACTTGGAGTAATGAAATATGTTTCCTCTATCTATTGTAACTTGTATCACACCCGGATGGAGAAAAATCTAATATTTTCCATCAGACCATGGTTTAATTTTGAGGTTTATTATTTTACATATGTATATAACGTTATGCTTTTTGCTTTCACTTTTTTATACTTTTTTCCATTATAGTTCAATTTTTTTCCTCCCCCCCCCTATATATTAGAGCAATGGAGTTATAAAGAATTTATCCCTTTCTGATCTTGTATTGCTGCAAGCTTAAACTGATTGATTTCACATTCATAACAAAAGAAAGCAAAGGCATTGGGGATCTCTAAAGAATACCCCCTTTACAGCATTCAGATTCACGAAACTGCTAAATTAAATCCACTTTTCAAAACAAAGAAATTAATTAGAACTGTGTTCTGGAAGTCAGCAAAATTATGGGGACTTTAGAAACCAAGTTTTAAAAGAAATATATTTGGACAACTGCAGCACAAGTTTCTAAGAAATCTTTTATGCTGCTTCCTTTAAAAGACGTAATTAATTAATAATAAATAATACACAGCTTAAACCTTTATCCTTTTTTTACTGAAAAGTTTGCAATTGCCATTTTTAAAGCTGTTCTTTGAAAGCCTTTGCACTGATTTTGGTGAAAGCAGCATTCTCTCTGCACTTATAAAACCTTAGTTCCAATGAAAAAGAGCTTTGACTCTGCGGTTCCTTGTGTCTTTGGAGTGATCAGTGTTGGGGAGTTATTTACAGAATTACAGAGCTTCTTGATTGATTCTGTGGATTTTCTATATCATCTTAGATTAACTGGGGATATGATCAAAGTGTATATAATGACACATGGTGTGAAGAAAGTGGATGGAAATGAAAATTTTGTTTCCTCTCTCAGAACGCTAGGTCCAAAACTGTTCCTTCAAAGATTTTGAACAGACCAAAGTACTTCTTCATACCGTACACAATTAGTCAGTGAAATTAATTCCTGAAAGATGTGCTGACAGAGAGGGATTTGATAAATTCATAGATCTGGGAGTATTAGTTTTGAAACTCAATGTCACCTCTAGTTGGAGGCAGCATGGCATTCCTGCCAGTTGCAGGGGAACAGTGGTAGCTCTCAGGTGTTAAAACACAAGCAATAAAACAAAGTTTGGTCCCACATAATGTGAACTCTTAGGCCTTTAACTAGTTAGAAGCTTCCATGACCACAAAAGGCAGCAAGATCAAATATTGCTATGGAGCTTTAGGATAAATCTTTTATAAGTAAGTGTTAAACCCCAACAGTTATCTATAAAATGAAAGTCATTTTATAACATTATACAGTATGCATACACTGTATTATCCAGATATGTGCAATGAATAAGTTAAGTGAAATGTATAACTCAAGATTAGAGTATCTTTGTTTACTGAACTACCAGAAGGGTTGAAATGGGCTAATTTGAGCTTTGTTCCCAGCCCTCGCCATGTGAATGGTGCCGTTGTGAGCCCAGCAATGAAGTTCACTGTGTTGTAGCAGATTGTGCCGTCCCTGAATGTGTCAACCCAGTCTATGAACCAGAACAGTGTTGTCCAGTCTGCAAAAATGGTAAGCTTTCAATACATAAAAAGAAATATGTCATCCAATTTTTAAAGGTTTTGACAACACTTAGAAATTTAGCTTCGTTAGGAAAGGCTATTATTTGTAGACTCACAAAGAGTATGTGAATGATGGAGAACCTTCTTCATTGGCATATGCACCAAGATGTCTGGTACCTATAAGGTTTATGAATTTGGGGATTAGAAAACTGGATTGGTAACTGTAATAGAGACAAGTCACAATTCATGACACAGGTGAGCAATCCCTTGAAATTTAACTGAGACAGCTTGAAGACTATAAAAATAGGATTTTTAAATTATTATTTTCCATAGCTAAAAAACTATTTTTAGTTAGTGGAATTATAATCTGAAAAGAATAAAGGAGTGATAACCACTCACAGGTTTATAACTGGATTAATCAAAAATTAATATTGCATATGTCATTCCAATGATATATATTCTGAATGTTGCAGTGATTCCAGTTGACCTCAGCTATATCCAATGATATTCCCAGAAACCTGAAGGAGTGCAATTCTTCCCCATTACTGCTCCTTGACATCTATCAAACATATTTAGGAAAATTGTGTTTCCAAGTGTTCTTAATCCTTTAATTAGCTTACCATCACAGCAGGATAAAAGTATGTATATTAGTGGAATGGGGAAACAAAGCTGAACCATATTCCACAGGGCTGCTTATGAAAATCCAGTGATGCGATCACTATTGCAGCTTGAAGCCATACCCTAAACGGGGCTTCATTATAAAAATTATATCACATTTTGGCTTTGTTAAATGTCATGTCACATAAGCTTAAAGCAAAGCTGCCCTGACACAGCAAGCTGTCTACAGAACTTCAGGGATTTGGGGCTTTCCTAGCTGTTATGAAATCCAGTTGCATCTGTGCTAAGTAATCTGGTTAGTAAAAATCCTGTTCCTCAAAATATTTAAAACATTATATCTTATGTGCTCTTCAATTACAGTAATTTAAATGATGGTGATGATGTATTAAAGATTTTAAAATTGGAACTGATGTTTGAATAGTTCATCAATATTTTTTCTATTCCAAAGAAACTCCATGACCCATAGACTTTGCAAACGAATAGAATCAGCCAAAGATAATATTCCATTTCCATAAGTACTTTACCTTAAGTATTTCTCCTAAAATTGTAGACTGTACATAATGTCAGAGACATTATTTTATTTTATTATCAAATTTTGAAATCACCCATCTCCCTCACGGGTTGTATAAAATGAAATCACACAAGTGTGACTTCTAAGAGGGAAACAATTTGCTTACATTAATATATATTAAAATGTAAAGTACTTGGAGGTCTCCATAGGAAAACTGCCCCTTATTTTTCCTCTAATGTGTTTATATTATGATGTTATATTCTCTGTCTGTGCGAATCCATTATTATATGAAGTAATATTTATAATGGATGTTACAAAAATAAAACATTTTCAGTTGGAACCACAATTCCACAGAAAATAGCTCCCATAGAGTTAAATGCATCAACAATCTGGACAAAGACCATCTAACCTTTAATTCTACTAGAGCCCAAAGAAAAAATTAGATAGTTCTTACCTTCCACATCCCTCGGTCTAAATAATCCTGTCATCCATTTGTATATTGTTCTCCAAAACTTAGATTCAAACTAACAGGATAGCTACTGTGATTAAAAAAAAAAAGTTAATGTCACAAATGCCAGAGATGTAATACTGGTTGTCCATTGTTTTTTTTCTAAGCTATTCTAGGATATGGACAAAGTTGGGAAACAATTGGATTATTTGTAGTATATTTTCTCTCATCCCAAGTGGAATAGATAGTATCATCCATGTTATTCTGATCCCTAACCTTCTATGAAATTTTAGTTGTGACTTTCTCTGCAGCTCTAGTTTACCACAAATGACAGCGGTGAGCAAGATTGTTCAATTGTTGATCTAAAATACCACAGTGAGACAGGGAGGGAGAAATACAGGGGTGTCTGCAGTGTGTGGTTAAAAACAATCAAGATATATTCCCACTGATAGGAAACATTGCAAGTGTAGTGAATCGTGTAGTACGTTTGTTTTACACAAACCAATGATCTGTGCAAAGGGTCCTTTCAAGTAAAAGTTGAAATAAAAATTTTCCATGTTCGATAAAAGGTTGAAATAAAAAGTTTTCATGATGCTACTTTGACTTTGTCTCCATAAGAAAGTTTACTGACTCAAGGGGGAAAAAACATTTTCCTCTAGAGTGAGCTTTTCTTAGACTTGGCTGGCAGCATGAGAATTAAAAAGCATTTTGGGGGGGAAAATCCTTAAAAGAATCCAAATGCCAACATCACATGTTGCTCTATCCTGGATTAATGTAGCAGAAGAAAACAAAACAGCAAACAGCAAATGCATGAGACTGTAGCTAGCTTTCTCTGATGGGTTTACAAGTTTAGGAAAGTTCATTTGCAATAGGTCCTTATCCTTGGGGTACAGTTTGCATTAGTAATCAGCAATCCAAATTAATACACGATTACTGATTCAGAGAAAACATATCATTTTAACTGCAATCTGATTAAAGAAATCTTTAAAGCAATATATTAGGACTTGGTCATTACTCAACAGCTTGCAATGCTTCTGGTCCTTTCCAATATTAAAATGGGGTTTCTATGTCTTAATCTAGAGTTTAAAACATTATGTGATAGTATATGTACAAGGAAGCAAACAAGAAGGTATTCAAAACTCTAAATTACATTTTCTAATCACTAAAATTATCTTAAGAACAGATGAAAGGATCTACCCTGGATCCCTTTTCTGTATTGACATATGGTTCAACATTATACCAAAAGCTAGTATAAAATCCACTGTGTTTAGAACATGACCATAATAAATACATCCTGAAACTATTGAACTAAGGAGAAATTTCCTGATGGTGAGAAAAAATAAACCAGTGGAATGGCTTGCCTTCAGAGGCTGGGGATGCTCCATCACTGGAGGCTTTTAAAAAAAGAGACTGGACAGCCATCTGAAATGGCATAGGGTTTCCTGCTTGAGCAGGGGATTGGACTAGAACGGGGTCACCAACCTTTCTGGCTTTGTGGACCAGCAGAGGAGATGAGAGGGGATGGTTCCGTGTGAGTGGCAGGCAAATATGAGTGACAGGCAGGTATGCACATGTGCAAATGGAGCATGCAGGCATGCATTTGACTGCTGTTCATGCAAATGAGGTTGCATGTACACACTCGCCCGCCACTCCTACAGCCCGGTTTGAATGGCTCAACACATGGGAGTGGGCAGCCGCCCAAGGGTTAGGGACCTCTGGACTAGAAGATTCTCTAACTCTGTTATTCTGTATTCTGAAGTCAGCATTTTTAGACAGCTCTTGTGTCTTTGTTGCCAGTAAAGTTCAAACTGCAAGTTAGAATTGCAGTTGTATTTGCATTTAATTCACTGTTCTGTTTGCTAAAGTGCCTGAGCTTGAACAGCTGTTCCTTTGTTCCAGAATATTTAATGTAATCTTCTTTTTAAATGAAAAGAAACAATTCTTTTCTATTCTCCAAGGTTTATAACAGGAATTCCTAAATATTTTGCCATCACAACTCCTTTTAGTGTAATATTAATGTACTGAAACCTTCCTTAAAAATCCAACATCAAACTATACACAAATGAACAACGGAAGCAATACAATGAAACTTTCAGGGGGAAATGTATTTATTGTAAAAATGTAACTAAAAAGTGTTCATACCTCCCCTGGGTTCTGCCTGCACCTGCCCAAAGGAGGTACATCTCACAGACTCCTCACCAACTTCTGGTCTATGGAGATCAGGATACTCATGTTTTTCCATTATGTTCTTAGTATTTTGCCAATTCTTTAGTGGATTTTCCAGTTGAAGAATATGGTTTAGTCTAGTGAAATTCTCCTAATTCAAAAAATAAAAAATAAAAAGGAAATGAAACCTCACTTTCCCATCTAATTTAATTTATAAAAAGAGCCTGGGATTTTTTTGAGCAGCATCCCTGAGTAAACTAACAAACATTTACAACAATATTGGAAGACAACATATTCAGCAGTGCACAGATGGTATAATTTCCCAGAAGATTCATTACAAAAACTATCAGGAAACAAATCTGACTTTTTAGAAGATAATAGTGAGGAAAATGGACTGGAGCACGTGTTGCATGATTCATGAGTAATGCAGGCATCATACTGACAGGATATAAACATCCTTGAAGATCTGTCCCACATGAGCTAAAATGCTGTTTAAGATTTATCTGCTCACTTGGATGAGGAACCTTCCTGAATTTTATATTTTACTTGTTATAAAGGCTCTGGGATCCTAGTTGGTTCCTTGTAAAAAAATTTAGATACAAGCTTTGCCTTCTGGTGGATAATCTTTTGATGCAGAATATTAGGTTTCAAAAGAACAGTTGATAGACAACTTTAAACAAACAATAATAAAACCATTAATCATGAGAGAAAAACAATATAAAATCCAAATTCATTTGATCTACCAAAATTTTACAAAATTCACTGCAAGCTCCTGAATACCAATATTTTTTTTGTCAAGCAAGTTGCTTAGTAGGAGAAGGAGCTGGGAGGTAAAAACCATACAATAACTTATTGTGCTTTGTTTTTTTATTTTCATATATAATTTATAAATTAAGTCCCATCCAATTATACAGGCTCCAGACAAAAGCCCTTGTTAAGTAATTACAATCAGTTAAGACATCCTAAAATAAAGCCATAAAAAATAGTCTGTTCAAGTCCCCCAAATCCAAACTATTCCTTCTCTGCCTCTTAAAAGTATGTGGACCTCAAGGGCAGAGGGTTGCCAAGTGGCCATGTTGCCTCTTCCAAAGCCTATCCTGAGCCCCCATCCTCTAACATCCTGAGAGAAGGCACCTATAGTAGCTGATGATAGAGGATGAACAAACTGGTCTCATGGGAATCTTGGACTTTCAATAAGTCAAAAGCAGCTCTTTGAATTGTATTCAGAAGCATAGTGACAATAAATGCAGCATAAATAACATAGATGCATCTTTGCTGAAACAGCTCTCACCTGCTATCTTGCAAGCTGGACCAGTTACAGTTTTTGGATTTTCTTCAAAGGCCGTCCCAAACAATAATCTAGTTTTGAATCATGAAAGTCATTGCTGCCAGTGCCTCCCATTTCAAAACATACTACAATTGGTATACTAGACAAAACTGGGCAAAGTTTTCCCTGGCCACATCTTTCACTTGCTGTTCAAACAGAAGCTATGAGTCCAGTAAAGATCCTAAATTGGGACTTGCTCTTCCAGGGGAAGTGTATCTCAATCCAGAGTCAAGATAGGGGTTGACATCTTTAGGAGAAACAGCTCCATTATGCTGGAATTCTATTGTTTTGTCCCATATGATCTATTTCTGCCTCCAAACATTTACCTGACCGCCTATCTGGTCCAAGATTAAAATGTATAATTATGCATCATCAGCATATTAATAGGTCAGAGTCCTATAATACTTAATACAGGAAAAGCTATCTGCCAGTGCCATTGACTGGGATTACCTATTCAGGAAGGAATGGAACTACTGCAAAATAGTGTCCCACACCCTCACAACAACTCTCACAGAATACCTTGGTTGATAATATAAAACACTAAGAGATTGAGTAGGATCAAAATAATTGCATTCCCAGCATCAAGATCCCCTCTCATTGATCTTCTCAATGAGTGACTGCTATAGTTTCAGTCCTTTTCCTGGGACTGAAACATGATTGAAAGGAAACTAGATAAGCCACTCCTCCAAGATTTATTGCAGCTGCAGTCCCACCACCTTCTCCAAAACCATCCATCAGTTTCTACCTGCAGGCTGGATTTGAGATGATTATAGAAGCACACATCCAGAAACCTGTGGATAAGCAATTTGCTATTGAAAAACTAAGAAGGCATCACAAAACAATCCCATCAACTCATGGATAGTAAATGCAAATTCTATTGATCAATGTTCAAATTTCTACAGTAATGTCCGTTCTGCATCCAATCTAGGTAAAAGGCAAAGACATAATATTTGAAGTAGGCAGTAAAGACATCATGTGTTATTAGGTTGTTTCTTTGGACCATGTGAGAATTACTTTTCATGCCTTTCACAAAACGAGAGTTGGATACCGGCTAGAAAAATTCAAGCATAGCCAGATAAGACATGGCTTTTTCAGGAGGAGACATACTACTTCTTTCAAGGTAGAAAGCTATGCAACATATTCTATGCACTGATTTCAAGCCTAACATATCTGGATGTGTTCTGTGATTTTAATTTTAGAAAGTTATTATTAGTTAATAATTACTTATTATCTTTCAGCTCTATACTATGCAGTTTGACAAACATGCTTTCAAAAATATTGCAGCCAATTAATTGGCCAATAATTTATTTTGAGTACAGCAGGATTGATTTTATGCCTATCTTAGTTATAAATTGCCAAGCACAGAAAACTATACAAATGTCAAATTATTGTGGAAAGTTGTTGAACCTACCATGTTGCTTTGAAGATTCTTAAGAGAGGCACCTTTTCCTAACAGCACACACCCTTTATTTTTGCCACATGATCAATTCAGTTATCATGTGAATGGGCCTCAGTGCCCAGTCAAACTAGATATTATCCATTTTAACTGTTATACAAAACAAACACAAAATCTAGCATATTCCAAGTTTTATTTCATTTCATTTCTTTCCCAAATGTCCATTCAATCTATAACTGATCGTTTACTTTCAGGCTTGCCAGGACAACACTAAGTATTGACCCAATAGGCAAATTCCTCATTCTGCTGCACTTGTGGCTATGCACAGCTGTAAGCTTAGAGCAGGTCCATGCAGGGTTTGTGCATCAACTGAGTGCTTCTCAAATGTAGCAGTGCTGACTAGCAGCGACAATACACAATTCATTAGCATGTGCAGTATGAGCATTTTAAAGTTCTCAATGGAGTGCCCTCACAGTAGGAATTTCTCTTGGTTTATGTTTATAAATTAGTCGCTTCAGTGGCAGAATTCAGATTGGGAGAAACTTATTCCTTTCTACTGGCATAGTCTCAGTTCAAATTCCCTTCCCCCAGATTTAAATTTGCTCTGATAGGAAAGCTTCATTGGCATTAATGTCAGTTTTCTTCATGAGTAAATGATTAAAGTACAAGCTGGGTAAATCCACATTTAGAAAGATGTAGAAAAAATAAGTTTAAATCAGATTTGGATTGTCCCTCCTTCATAGATGCTTACTGATAAACATTGACAAACATACATTGACCAATAGTGCATTTCATTTTTCTTTTAATTTAGTTTGGCCTTATTTTTACACTTAAAAGTTCTCTGCAATTAAAAAAATCACTAATATATTACTGTATTAGGGCTGAGGAAGGGGTTAATTGAAGCAATGACAGTGACAGCAGCATGAGTTTCTTGATTAAGCAGACACTGTAAAAGGAGTATAAGGCAGCCAACAAATGAACAATCAGGGACATCTATCATGAGCTGATGGAGTTCATTGGAAAAGTTTAATGGGAAGGTCATATGGGAACATCTTTTTTTTTTTTTTAAAGAATTTTATTGGTTTTTTATAGGGGTGGGGAAAAATCAATTATTTTTAACAAAAGTAGCAGTCTGCCATGGAGG
>JANHFK010001236.1:0-17243 GCA_036250565.1 Sibynophis collaris
CACGGGGGGGGGGCATGAGGGGCATTGAATTAGTGTTGTGGGCACATGCACGTCCAACCCTCACACGCTCCCCCCGCTTTGGCATGCGATGGAAAAAGGTTAGCCATCACTGATCTAGGACAATTCCTGCCCAATTCCAATTGTTTAAGAGCGCCAGAAAAAAAGATTTCACCAACTCCCAAGGCAGGGTGTTCAACTATTCAGATTATTTTTCCTGATGTTTTGCCTATAAAACCTTAAAAACATTAAAACCTATGATAGCTCAATAAATACTAATCACCAGTCCCTCCAGTTTGATCCACAGCTATTAATAACTGCCAGCAGTTCAGCAGTTTGAACTCAAGGTTGACTCAGCATTTCATCCTTCCCTGGTCAGTAAAATGAGGATCCAGATAGCTAGGGCCAATATGCTGACTCTGTAAACCACTTAGAGAGGGACGTAAAGCATTATGAAGTGGTATATAAGTCTAAGTGCTATTGCTATATGTTCCTTGTTTCGACTGTCCAGCACACTTTTTTCACCTTCTATAATAGATCTTTAAAGGTGATTGTAATTTTTTTTTGCTGAAGTTAAGATTATTATTTATTAACTAAACTAGCCTTTTTAAAAAAAGGAGATTGGTTGGTTTGCCATGATTGATTCTTGACAAACGCATACTGGCTCCTGTAAAGCAATGCCGTCTTTACTGATTAAAGAGAATATTTGTAGTTCAGGGTTGAACAGTGAGGTCCTTGGTGCTCTCTGAGCTGGGTGGTTTTCTTGCAGATGTTTCATTACCAGATTAGTTAACATCATCATTGCACAGCAAGAAAACCACCAAGAACATCAACGACCCCAACAATGCAATGTTTTCTAAATGCTAACTAAACTGACCAATATCTGTTCCAGAGTTTTCCCCACTATTGATGTCAAGCTTACTCCTTTAGTATTTTTATCTTCTTTTGGTAGGAGAGCAATCACAGAGGGTTTCAAGCTCCAAGCTCTTTCAAGACCGTTGGATGTAATTGGTCTGGTTGGGCTACTGTTGAAGCATTTCTAGAATTACCTTGGGTTGCCATTCTCTTCTTTTCTTGATCATTCTACTTAGATGAACTTAAACATCTTTCCACTGAGGAGAAAAACCAAAGCAAAATAGAATTTGCTCTTTGCCCTTATCTGTTATTATCTTAGCAATTTTTCCCACAAGGAGGCCCATTCCTTCTTCTTTTTCCTTTTTTTCCTAACAATGGATAATTGTAAAGTGTGGAGAGTGTTTGCTTTCCACACGCTATTACAATCACAGAAATGCAGAAGAATTTATTTCTTCTGATTTTTATGTATTCATTATTTCATGTTTTTATGTTCATTTATGCAATATTGGCTTATGAGATGCTATCAGTTTTCAGCGCAGTAACATTGTTTCACTAGGTCCAGATTTTCCACTGAGTTCATTCAATTCCAAATAAAAAAAAATAGATCCATAGGAGAAGCAGTACAGGAGTAAATGTGTCTGTTTAGTATGATGACTTTTTTGGCATTTTTTATGTGTGTGTGCATGTGTCCAATTTTGGACAAACCCTGACCACATTCATATTTGACTTCAACTGTTATAGAGTCAGTGTATTATTATGATTACAAATTTGGATAATTGAATTTCAGTTTTATTCAGATATTTTTTTATCTCATGAATTTTTTATGAGAATTCAATCCACTTTAAAGTCTTTTCTACCGTGAGTGAATTTGGGAAATGTTGAAGCTAAAACTATCGGCTTCTCTATTTGGATGGTTCTCAGTTTATATTGGTGTCTTACAGACAGTTGTGCACAGTTATGTACAAATAACTTCCATGCATGAGAGCTTTCCTGTAGGGATCATGTTATCAGGGGGATAGGGTTTATGTAATATTGTCATGTGGTACATATTTCCAGAAAATATGACATCTGAACAGATCTGTGGGTATAGCAAGAAACATAATTTTCTGCCCCTACAGTTTCCTATCCTTTCAAAATATCAAAATGGGATATATTCTGGGGGGTGGAAAAGCTACAAAGAGTTGGGGAAATCCAATCCTTTTCTGGTGTCACTGACAGAAGCAATTTTATTACTGGAGTAAGACACTTAAGTTTTAGTCAAACTCTACAAATTAAAATTTCTTCCCTATAAAAGGTGTATCCTCTTGGGTTATGAATGTCGTTCTAGGTATGAATTATTCTTTTGATATAAACTTTAGAATATCCTTGAACCTGATTAGGTTTGCATCAAAATTAAAGGCCAAAATCATTTTGACAAAAGTGTAAATGGATGACTCAAAGGCAAGAAACTAGTCTTTGGTGTTAAAATATGCAGCCCATGCAAAACGGCAAGGATTCTAATGTAGGGATAGATAAAGAGTATAGTAAGATGCTGGGGCACATAAATTTAAAACTAGGCTGTTCTTGGGACATCATGATTTTATTTAGCATTGTTAACTCTGTGGAATTTGATATCCTCATTTAAGCTTATTAGGCACCCCCCCCCTTTGTTTATAAAGCATACAAAGTTTTAGCCTAGATAATAAATCACTATTTATTTTTGGATATGTTACCTGAACCACTCTACATTTGACAGAGAAGGTATTCTCAAATCTCCAGGCTCATAAAGTTAGCTTTCATCTTGAGGAATTCTTCTCAAAGTGTTTTGGCATCCGAAAGATCAGGGGAAATAGCTGTGGGTGTAATGATTTTAGAAATAAATGAATATATAATATTTCTTTTTATCACTCATAGCAAAAAGAATGTCCCAGCTGCATGGCAAGTCTCCAAATGATCTACTTACCAACTGATTGTAGCACTTACCAACAGATTGTAACAGCTGCAGTTTTAAGCAGTTTCCACATGAGGGAGGGACCCTGAAATCTACCTATCCATTCTATAAGCAATAACAATAACGGTTCTTATATCATCATTAGGCACATGCTTGATTTTTAAAAGTAGGTAGGTTGGTTTCTGGCTTTGATCCAGTGCATCTTATTGCCAGGCTGCATGCACAGTACTAGAGCTGTGTGGGGAATTGTAGGTGTCTTCCTCATAGAAAAATAATCTTGCCAGTTTTAGCAGAGCCACTTCTTGCTTGACGAATAGGAGAGACAATACACAACAATTCTGGCTTTCCTGCAATGTAATAATAATTATGATGGCTGTCTCTTTAGTAGGTGGATTCTGGAAGACATGTAATGTTTTTCAAGAAAAAAAAAGGCAGGAAAGAGATTATGAGTGTATAAATTGTATAGAAATTCACAACAACGGTGACTAACAGCCAGCTACTGCTGTGATTTTGATTCTTACCATCAAATACTTTGTGCAGATGCTAAAACAACATCTAAATTAGCAACAACTTTTGAAGTAAGCATAAACTTGATGTTGGCAGTTATTAATGGTTACCTCATTCATCTCAAGATGACAATATTTAAATCAGAATGGGCTCCTTCTATCTAGTCATTACCAATACGCTTCTTACCTTAATAAGAACAATAAATACATTCCCACTATATTGTACAGGTATTTTTTTTCTACATAGTAATTTCCTTCAGGACCAATATCAATGCTAATACAGCATTAATAAAGATAACAACATAAAACAATGTTGCAATAAATTTCTCTTCTTAGACACAGAGGCACTATTTCCACTTAAATTTACCTCAAGACAGTTTAATGTTTTCTCTTGCTAGAGTTGCAGAATTAGGGCACATTGCTAAGAAGACCTCTATTACATCCATTAATGAGATTTATAAGAACATTAATAAGTAAATCTAAAGCTCTACTCTATCAGCACTAATGCAAATTAGTGCAGCTTCAACTCCTTTAATACAAGTACAAATATCACATTTATTTATGCACATATATAACAAAACAATATTGCATATAAAATGCATATAAATATTCACAATTGTTTTTATTTTTATGGTATATGCTTGTTGTTGAATAGATGTCAATTGTTAGTATAGAATTAGCTGTGATTGCAGGGAAAAGCTTATGTAATATCATTTAACTACTATGATTGGCATCTCTCTATTCTCTCTGTTCAAAGCTCGCAGTACTATGTACTCATGAGATAGTTATCTCCATTATCTATCAGCCTCGGTGATGGACCTGTCCCATTTCCAATAAATGTATACTAATACTATTTTTCCCTATGTAGTGCTGATAGTATATCAACTGAGGTAGTATACAGTATGTTAAGTGCTTTGAGGGCAAATATGTTTTACTCTATTTTAATTGTTATTATCATACTATAATTATAGCCAATTATTAATAATTTTAGTAACAAAGGGTTCAAACTGCAATTTAAATAATTTTTGTAAAAATAGGAGATCGATTACACAGTCTTATGACTGAGGTAAAAGCACCAACCCAGCATACTAGAAATGAAAAACTAATAATTAGATGTCCAGAGGGTAGCTATATCCAAATATTGGAAGAGTTGTCATAGACGGAATGAGCAAGTTGTTCCTATAACTATAATGCAAACATTGGCTGTACTTTGAGGAAAACTTCCAATATAGCAATTGTTTTAATATGAAGCATTTTGGGGGGAAATGGTGGAAGGGCAGCAAAGAACTACACTTATCTGCTATCTTTTAGTAGTTGTAGGTAGCCCTAAGATGGCTACTTATGAAGAATGTTAACTCTGCTAACTCTTAAGATTATAATTAGAAAGGTTTTATTTTTGCTTAACTGGAACATATATTTTCTACAAGGATTTCCGTTAACTGAAATGAAGAATATGTGAGGTTTTCCTACCTGAGGCTTCAAGGCAATATCAAAATATTGGTTGTAAATCAAAGCTTTAGTATCTTTTCTGCTTAGAACTAAGCTGTATAAACAATGATAAAAAGGTTTCTTGAAAGGAAAATCACATAAAGGCTGATCTATGCATCAAACCAACCAATCTTAGTGTCATGGCATTTCAAATAGCTATCTCACTGCTGGGTATTTTTTCCTGAACAGGGCCTTAATGAATGAACCATGTTGCTTACATTACTGATGAATAATGAACCTTAAGAATTATGGTTGTGAGAAAGTGACTTCTTGACCCTGGTGCTTTTAATTCCTTATGGGAGGCCCAGGTTATTTCTTTTCTAGGGAGAAATTTTAAAAGAAAAGTATCCCTTAAGACTAAATAATCTCAGGTGTTTATCTAAATGCATTGTCTTTATTATGGTCCAAGAAAGGAACATCTATAAAGATTCTATACTACTCCTAACAGACAGCATTGATTTAAACTCATCTTGCAAGTTTATATTGTAGCAGTATGTCTTTATGACAAATTATCATTTTTCAACTTTTTATAGTAGAAAGAATTATCCAAACATATAAGGATTATTATTATAATGTAGACTTAAACCTCTTCCTTGCTAAGCAAGAAATATATATTGAAACCAATATAAATATTCTTTCTAGAATTGTTTAACATTTTTTCTTTTTTTAAATTACCTATCCTGTTGTGAAATAGTAGAGATGAATGTTGAGCTGTTATTATGAAATGCAAAATGATTCTTTTAAATTCATAACACTGATTTTACTAAATATCCCCACATTTCTTAAAACAGATTATTTTTGTGTGCATATTTCCTATAATTCCCAAGTTATTCTTAACATGCAAATGTAGAACTGTTTTATATTTTATAACTATTTCTCTCTTTCTGTAATATCATTAAATCATTTTCAATACCATTTCGCCAATGCATCAAGATAATTCCGAACTGCCACGTAGTTTCATGTCATCCGCCAATGTGATAAGTATGCTTGCCACTTTTTCATCCAAGACATTAATAAAATGACATACCTAATGTCTTGCTCCTTCACTCAAATTAAAAGTAATTGAGTTTATGAAAAATCAATAACATTAATATGCAGTCCATTAAATTACATGGCATTTTTATAGTGATGAGAAAAATGTATTTGCACTCTGTTAAAATGTGTTCATTGGGTATGGTTTTGACAGCGATATCCACTCCCCTTCATAGTCCATGTAGGATAAAGCTCATTTTACATAGAATAGAGAAATAGTTCATAAACTGCTGTGCAAAAGCATCATAGACACAGGTCTGGCCAAAAAAGGCATTATTTTGAAAACCAATAGTAAGGCACTTCAACTATCTGAACTCCCTATTTGAACAGACGACAAGGTGACTGTTTTTCGGAAGAGAAATTACAAAGACCTGTTTCATAATGAATTGAGCAAGCAGACATTCATTAGAATATTTACAACAATTTGTCAGGGATTAAACAGATAATAAGTTTTTATATCATACTAGTGTATTAACCAGTTCATCAGTGCAAAAATATACTGTATGTTATGAAAACAATCACTGTGTTTGGGCACCTTTAAGGCATTCACATGTACTTTCAGTATTTGCTATCTCTTGTCTCTTCTCCCTATTCCAACAACAGTTGGAAGATAAGCATATACTATTTAAATTCTTAGTATAGAACAATATTCCATATTTTTCTGATGACACAAATTCAAATCCTTGATTACTTACACTATAATATACAAGTAGTATTTAAGATGCTTCCATAATTAGCAAAGGCTTATATGGACTTAGCAATAGCACTTAGACTTATATACCACTTCATAGTGCTTTACAGCCCTCTCTAAGTGGTTTTTACAGCCTATTGCCCCCAACAATCTGGGTCCTCATTTTACCCACCTCAGAAGGATGGAAGGCTGACTCAACCTTGAGCCTGGTGAGATTCGATCTGCTAAACTGCAGCTAGCAGTCAGTTGAAGTAGCCTGCAGTACTGCACTCTAACCACTGCGCCACCTCAGCTACCAGATCTCTACCCATCAACAACCCTTCCTTTCCCCTCTCCTCCTTCCCTTCTCCTTCCTCTTCCCTGCATGTATCAAACGTAATCAACTCCTCTGGAAAGTTGCTAGCAAGTGAAATTCCATCTCCTTCCTCAAACCTTGAACTTTTCAGAAAAAGTAAGAATGGGAAATGAGTTGCCTGAATGCTTTGGAAGTATTCTGGAGCGTAAAGTGCTACCCTCAGCATATTCTTGGGAGTAATGACAATATCAATGGCAGATTTGGAGCAACTGTCCCTTCTCATGGTCACTCATGCCTTGTCACCTTGCATGCAGATTACTGCAATGACCTCTACTTTGGGTTGCCCTTGAAGACCACTCCGAATATTCAACTGACCCAGAAGAGCACCAGCGTGGGCAATTAGAGTTGTGCCAAGGTATTGAACCTCTTTTCTGGCTACAACTTTAAGAGCTGGTTGTCCCCCAAAAACGTTTCATGGCACAAGGCCTGGATAGCTGAGAACCAGCCTTTCTGTCATTGTTTTTGATTGTCCAATAAGATCTAATAAAGTGGATTCACTTTGTGTTCCCTAAATCTAACAATGCCCTCTGATGAGGCCTAAGAAGCAGGTCTTTTGTCATGATACCTGCTCTCTGGAATAGTATCCCCCTTTTATTGTTAGTTGCGAAGTCGTGTCTGACTCATCGCAACCCCATGGACAACGTTCCTCCAGGCCTTCCTGTCCTCTACCATCCTCTGGAGTCCATTTAAGCTCACACGTACAGCTTGAGTGACTCCATCCAGCCACCTAATTCTCTGTCGTCCCCTTCTTTTGCCCTCAATCTTTCCACAAACATACATTATCCTAAATATCTTTTGAACTCAGTGATGGTTACATTTCAGGGCATATGTATAAAATTGTATCTAATCAATATCTTGTTCCATAAGTGTCCATAGACTAGGGTTTGTTTTGCTGTGTGCATTAGATGTTTGTGACAAAATATATTATTATTTGTTGCACATGTGTTTAGGTTGGCTTCAACATTTTTGTCCACCTTGGAGACTTTTCCAAGGACTTGGCATAGACAGATGTTGTTTGTTTCATGATGTTAAAGGTATCATCACTAGATGTGGGTTGTTGCAATTGACTGGTGGTGATTTTGTCAATGCCATTGGTATTCAAGTGCTCCAAATGTTTTGGAATTGCACCCAAGGCACCCATTTCTGTTGGTACTACCTTTGCTTTCTTTTTCATAGTTGTTCTACTCCTATATGTAGATCTTGGCATTTTTTGATTTTTCCCCCCAATTATTTCTTCTCTATTCTGGGTACTGTCCTGTCCACTATCCACTATATCCACTATATTTGTTTCTTATTGATAATTGTTAAATCTGGCTTGTTATGTGGCAGGTGCCACATTATTATTACTGCCTCTTTATATATAAAATCCCAAGGAAGTACAGTAGGTTCAGCAGTGTCAAAACTATAGTTACCTTTGTTGAATTATTATTTAAATTTTTTTGTAATCTTGTTGGGGATATAAAGAATTGCTTTTTTAAATGAAAAATTGTTTCTCTATAAAAACAAATTGAACATACTATAATCCTAACCCTATTGTGTGGAATTACCATTGTCAGAATAAATTTGAAGAATAGGGCTATTAACTAGTAAACTGTACCATCAGATATAATCTAATCTAAAACATGTCTAAAATTTGAATTTGTCAAATTCAGAATCTACCAAAAGATAGGTCTGAAACTTTCTTTCCCATCTTGTTTGACTGTAAAAATACCTGGCTCCTCAAATTTTTAAAAATATAATTTAAACATTAAAAAAAAAAGAAAATATGGGAACTGTTACATTATGATTCCCTTTATTTGTATTTTAAATATTTCCACTCAAGAATTGGGACCTTGGAAAATGAAATTGTATATTTCAAGTTTATAGAATCTAAGAGAAATTACACCTCTTTCTGTATCTACCTCTATGTATTCAGAAGGTACCTCTATATATCACATCAGTCCCCATGATCCTGGTATTATGTAGGTGAATTTGTATTATAATTGCTAAGTTCCTAGCCATATGGCTTTTTAAAGTTGGTTAAGAATATTGTGACTTATAGAATCAACATATCCACAGGATGTCAAGTTGGAAAGAATACTATATAATCAAATAAGGGCTAAAATTTTGTATTATAGAAACGTTACAGTACAAGCAATCATTGACTAATAGCACAATTGGGAGTGGAACTTATTGCTAAGTGTTGCCATTATTAAGCGAGATACACCATCTTTTACATTTTTTTTTTGCTGCAGTTGTAAGGTAATGTGGCTTTCCCCATTGACTTTGCTTATCAAAAACCCACTGGGAAGGTAGCAATTGATCATGTGACCCTCCAGGACACTGCAGCCATCATAAATACATGCCAGTTGTCAAATATTGATCATGTGACAGTGAGGATGTAGAAACAATTGTAAGTGCAAGGACCAGTCGAAAGTCACTTTTTTCAGTGCACTTTTTTTTGTTGTATATGAAATATTGACGTATAGATATTTCTTAAACTAATATAACTTCACTTAATGTTATGTTATTGTACATGACTGAAAATAACATGATATAGTTCTAGAGTAATAACTAATACCTAACAATGAAATCATTTTTTCCTCTGTCTTTTAAACTCATAAACGAGATTTCTGGTAGGTCTTTGAGAAGATTTCCATACTCTCTTTGTCTTCTTGGCCTGAGTTGAAGTCCTTGATCTTCCCTTTCTTTTCATGTCTGAAATTTGGCATCAAATAAATTCTTCTGGTATTCTTTTTGAAGCACTATCTAACTCTTTACCCTCCAGTTCAGATCTTTCATTGTGCAATAACATTGACCAAAGGTGCAGGTCATACAAATAAAGGATCATTATTTAATCATTGCCAGAAATGGAGACAAAAGGCTCCAGGCCTTTTCTTCCGTGTTCAAAAGAACACAGAAGAAGGACAAGCTATTTAATGTGGGTGCCATCGTTCTTCATTTTTAAGAAGACTACAGAATAAGTACGTAAAGATTTTACCTTTCCCATTTCAATCTATTTTTAATGCTCTGTTGCTCTAATGTTGACATCCATTGCAAGATATTGATTCTTCAACGCTCATCACTTTATCTTCCTTTTCCTAGATTCCCGTCAAACAAAATATCTTTCTTGTTAGCATTGTGTCAAAGGAAAAGGACATATACAAACTATCTTCTTTATATTTGAATCAGCCTTTCTAGTTTTAGAAGCTGTGCAAATATTTGGGTGTTGGGTACCCAAGCTACTATAAAATTCAAGGTTTGATGTTCAATTTTCCAGGAATATTCCTCTCACCATAAAATCATACAGCAATTTTTGATTTCTTTGTCTCCTTCCATGCTGCAATTGTAGTAACATTTCTTGTTTTACAGTAAAGCTCCTCTCATGCGATATTCATCATCCCAGAGATTATAATTCATGGTCCAATGCAAATAGAAAAAAAAACCATTTTGCTATATTTGCTGCTAAATGCAAAGAAACACTTGATCACATTTTAAAAACGACACAAGAAGGAACTATTGTCATCAATGGGTCCCGTTCAGAGCACATTGGGCAGTAAGAGTTTTCCAGTGGTTTCTATCATTTCCATCATCTTCTGCATCGTCCCAAGGGTCATTAATAATTTTAAGATCTTCCTTAAGTATTTGATGCCAAGTTTTCTGAAACTGGTTTCATTTTCTCTTTCCCCTTCAAGTCCCAAAGATGCTTTTTCAAGAGGCAATTGGACTTTCTAGTTTTTCTTTGAAGACGTTTTGCTTCTCATCATTCTTCTCTGAGAGCTGAAGAAGCTTCCTGGATGAGAAGCGAAACATCTTCAAAGAAAAGCCAGAAAGTTCAGTTGCCTCTTGAAAAAGCCCCTTTGGGACAATCATGACCTGGATGATTGAGAATCTCCGTAAACATTCCTCCTGAAGGTATCCAACGTAAAGCAATTTTTGGATGCCAATTTTTAGGCCAACAAACCGCATTTGACATTCAATCATAGTTCTTAATAAATATTCTAAATCTGATCTTTGCAGTACGCTTCATTAGTGATGTGGTCTCGATATGAGATGTGGAGGATTCTTCTAAAGTAGCATTGTTGGAAACCATTTAACTATTTAATCATCTTGATTGTACACTTCCATGTTTCACAAGCATATTGCAGTTGGTATAACAACAGTCTTGAAGAGTTTTATTTTTGTGGTAATACTTACAGCTGCTGTAGACCATATTGGGTGCATCTGTTGAAACACGGTCACTGCCATTATAATTTGATAGTGAATGTCCTCCATTCATAGACATAATGCTACCAAGATAAATAAATCGTTGGACTTGTTCTATAGCTTGGCCACAGACTGTTACAGGCATATTGTCCTGAGCAGGCCCGACTTGCATAAACTTGGTCTTCTCAAAATGTTTACACAAGCCAATCTCGTTGGCTTCATTATCTAAACTTGCACTTATTGTAAATACCTCTTTGTTTCACAAAGCAATGTGATATCATCTGCACAATCTAAATCTATTAGATGGGTTATTGCCCATGGGATGGCAAAGCTAGGGCTATCCATTGCTCTCTGAAAAATAAAGTCCATGGAGAGGAGAAACAAGAATAGTGATAGTAAATATATCTGTCTTACTCCTGTACTGATGTTAAAGAAGGCTGTGTTGCCAGATTCTGCTCGTACATAGCAGTTAGATTTATAATACATGTTCTTAAAGATGTTGATAAAATGATGAGAAGTACCACAGGACTTTACATTATTCCATAGTGATTCTCATGGAAATTATAATGTACACCTCTTTTGAAAAGTCATTCAAATCCAAAGAGGTTTTTTTCTCTAGTTAATGCCATGTAGGTTTAACTAGATTGTTGTTTCCTTTTGCTATTCATGCAATCATACAGGCTAAAGATAGCTGCTGTAAAACCTCTGATGGTCATGCTGAATCATTAATGCTTTCTGTCTTTCTGAACAACCAATATTATACATGCACATTAACCATTTAAAAACCAACTCCCCCCCTCCCCCAAGTACAGGCTTTAAAATATTTTGAAATGGACTGGAAGTTGACAGTGTGGATGCACTTGATTCAAATATGATCTAATGGAGTAGGCTTAGGTTTTCTTAAAAGGCCATTTTTCAGAAAAGTGCCCATAGCTTTCTTAAAAAAAAAAAGTTATGCTTTGGATTCCACATACTTTCGCTTCCGGTTCGGAACCAGGAGCCTGCGCATGCGCGCCCTTGCTTCACTCACGTGTGGAGCTTCTGTGCCTGCGCAGAGCGTCCGTGATGATTTCTGGGTGGGTGGGTGGAGCCTCCCACTGTCGCCATTATCAGTTTGCCCGGTCCAGGGCGAACTGGTAGAAACTCACCACTGCTTTGGATACATTGATTAAAGTTTCTGTCTTGGCATCTTCAATTAAAAGGAATTCCACAAGGAAGAATTAAAAAAAAAAGACTTCAGCCTGTTAATCAAAAGAGGGAATATTAGGCTTTATCTCTCAATGATCTGATTCTAATTATAACAGTTTTATATACATATAACGTAGAAATAATAAGCATGATGTTCCAAATCTTGATTCAATTACTATTCTTGCACTCTTCTTATGGAACTAATTCCACTTTCATATCCAATCTGAGATGTAACTCTTCCACTAGGCTTCTAAGACCTTGACATTCCACTGGTTTTTGGTTTGTTGTTTGTTTTGCTTTTTTGACCTCAAAGTTCTCAGAAACCATTTAAAGTGACAAGGCAGGAGAATCCGGTATACTCTTTCTGATTTGGAACAGGAAATTCAATATATCCTGTGGTATTTGGGATGTTATTCCTTAGAATTCCTTCAGTATATTCTGTATTATAATTGACTGCCTATTCTACTATATTCCATGACATTGGTCAATTCTATAAACCAATGCCCTTGTGTGGGAAGGCAGAAGATACCACAGATGTTTCTATAGAACACTGATGGTTAACCGTTTTGGTGCCAAGTGCCCAAAATGCACATGCGCGCAAGTTAATGCACACACGCGTGCCAGAACCCCCAAAATGCAATGCAAGCGCGTACCATACAAATGGGTAGTAAATTACATATTTATGTTATCAGCCAAGAGAAAACATGCAAAAATCAAGTTTTTTTCTACCTGTTTTTCTTTTTTTTTCTTTTTTTTGCCAAGGAAGATGATAAATATTGAGCCAGTTCTGTATGAAACCAAGGGAAGCTCACTGATCACTCCTCATTTTTGATAGGAGTGTCATGGAATTCTCATTAGAGGCTCAAGAGATGAATAAATTAACTCAAAAGTTTCTTTAATGGTGTATACATGTTGCCTTTTCACAGATTATTTATATATGCCAGACAAGCCATCTGGTTTAATAAAGAGCTATCATCACTAATAAATGCTGCTAAGTTTGCTTTTGAGACCAGAAATAAAGAGTTTGTTAACTGTCAGCATGTTATTTTATTTATTGTCACTATGTTTATTTATTAGACTTTCCTTAGGCTGAATACCTAACATAATGCCTAACCAGGTATTTTGAAATAATTTTCTATTAGCATTTCCTGATTTCTTAAGGATTTACTTCAAGATTTTTTTTAAGGTTGAAGAAGAGCTCATTAATAGATGATATAGAGCAGTATTTGTCCTTTAACAAGAAGGACAATTTAATCAAAACATTAAATTAAATGGAAGTAAGAAAGACAAGAGTCACTATATAATGTATTACTTCTACCTTTAAATATTCATAGGGTGAACCTGGAGAAGCTGGAAATCCTGGGCCTCCTGGAGAAGGTGGCACAACTGTAAGTATATAGTTTTTCTTCCAGTAGGTTTTGTAGAAATGACTGTACTGTAGCTTTTCTATAGTGCTTTGAGATAGTAACATGTTCTGTTTCTTTCTGCCAAAATGTGCATATAATTTCATAGACCAGGAAAGGTTTCTTATTAAAATTAGTGATTTTTTGTGATGAAATTAGTTCTATTTGTTACTTGATCTACATAGCAAAAATTTGAAGCAAACTTTTTTTAAATTCAAGATAATTTCAAGGAGCAGAGTCTGTTGGTCAATTTATGTGATGTCTGCCTATCTTTTCTACCATTTTTTCTGACGCATATCACCTCTGGGCCTTTTTTTAATATTGATCTTGAAAACTGGCATTAGACTCACTTGCTATCATAATCTTGGCTTATTTGCCCATGCCCTTATTCCGGTTATTTGGACAGGTTTTTCAATTAGAGTCGGGGTGCCGCAGTGGTTAGAATGCATTATTACAGGCTAATTCTGCCGACTGCCAGCAGTTCAATTCTCACTGGCTCAAGATTGACTGAGCCTTCCATCCTTCCAAAGTCGGTAAAATGAGGACTCAGATTGTTGGGGGCAATAAGTTGACTCTGTAAACTGCTTAGAGAGAGGGCTGTAAAGCACCGTGAAGTGGTATATAAGTCTAAGTGCTATTGCTATTTCTAACTTTTGACCAACAGCTCTAAATTTATGTTCCATCAGCATTGTTAACACAGTGACACTCATACTATAGAGAACTTCATGGGAGAGACCTATTGCGTATGGTCCCATTCTTCTTGAAGTAGCAGTTTTCATTAATCATAAAACAGGACTCCTAAATATTAGCATCATACTTCTACATAAAGAAAATCAGAAAATCTTTTCACTCAGTGATTTCTCATGAAGAATTCTGCAATTAATTTACAATCATTTGCACTTCAGTTGGTTTTCAAACCTCCCAGAAATGAATTTCTTTTCCGAACAGATTTTGTTGGGAAATTTTGGAGTGCTTTCTTCATTTCTCAGTTCAAAATATATAGCTTCAACATTACTGAGATTATTATTTTTTGGTTACTCCCTACTTGTTTTAAGCAATTTATATATCCATTAAAAACTCTTCTTTTTTGCAGGGTCCAAAAGGTGAAAGAGGTGAAAAAGGCGAATCTGGGCCACCTGGAGCAGCAGGACCTCCTGGACTTAAAGGACCTCCAGGTGATGATGGTCCAAAGGGAAATCCAGTGAGTGAAGATACTATTTTTTTCCCCAAAAAAATATTAAGATTTAAAAATAAGTATAATCGAGCCCTATTTCATTTCTTAATTGTATTTTCTCAACTCTCTATAAAGCAATTCTGAGTGATGTCAGGAATTTCTGTTGTACGCAGAGTTGCTGTATCAGTGAGAAGGGTAGCATAGAAATTTAATAAATCGATCAATAAAAAATATTTTCTTAAATTTCTTAACATTGGTCACTCTTGTTGGATTTAAGGACGTTGTATTCCAAAATATCTTGTGAGCATCATATGAACTATTTTTGTTTTAGAGGCTAAATCTTCTCAGAGCTTATGTATCAATAAAAATGTCTTATTTGCAATTGCTTTTTCCTGATGCTCATTAGTTTTACCTTTTTTTAAAATTTCTATAGGGCCCTGTTGGGTTCCCTGGTGATCCTGGACCTCCTGGAGAACCTGGTCCAGCTGTAAGTATTTTGAAAATAAAACTGCTTTATCATGTGAAGTGAAACTCTCCCTGGATTGAATTGATATTGGATACGGTCTTTGATTCTGAGAAATTTACTTTGTTGCATCTCTTTGCTCTGAGCAAAACACAGCTTTGTGGAACTGAAATTGAAAGTTTCTTTCCTCAGCTCCTTTCCAGGTCTAGGATTCAGTGTAACGCTTGTCTAAATATTATTTTCATATCAACCTGAACAGTGAGTGAGGCATGGAGACTTTCTTGATATCAACTTGTGATTGTATTGGCTTAGTGGAAAATTGAAACTTGGTCTCCTTGTTGCAGTACAGTATCCTGATTATTACGTCGAAGTGGATTTTTGAGAAAGTTATCAAGTATAAAAACATTGCAGTTCTACAGCTAACATGAAGCAGAAGTTGCTATGAGAGGCTCTCTTGGATAATAAGCAAGTCACTGAGATATTTAGACAAACACAAGATATTATATTGAATTAATATTGCTGTCTGTCTTCTTTAAAAGAAAGTCTTCTTTCTGAGTAAAACATACAATTCAAATAGGAAATAAATTAGGTGAGTGTTATATGCTTTCATTCTCTTTTTTTCTTTCTTTCTCTTTCTACCTCACTAGGGAACTGATGGCACAGGAGGGGAAAAAGGTGACGATGGTGATCCAGGCCAACCTGTAAGTAATATCTTCGTGAGAATAATTGATTGCATTGTATTAATTGATTGTATTGAAATAATTGAGGATGACAGCAGTTGTATTCCAGTCACATCAGGATTTTGTGGAAAAGACTGAAAGCTTCTTTCTGGAACAATTCATATTCAATCTTTATCTATTTATTTACTTTTCCTATTTATCCACGGGGAAAATGGATAGAAACAGGTAGTTCTCAATTTACGATCAAAATTGGGACTGGAACTTCCATCGCTAAGTGTTGCAGTCATTAAGTGTGTTATCACATGACCGTTTCCAATTTTACAATTTTTTTGGGGTCACAATCATTAAGCAAATCTGCTTCTCTCATTGACTTTGCTTGTCAGAAGCTGCCAGGAAGTCACAAATGGCAACCATGAGAGTCAAAGATGTTGCACATATATATGCCAGTTGCAAATCACAGATTGTAGCAGTCATATGTGCAAGGGCTGGTTGCAAGTCACTTTTTTCAACACCATCCAAGGGTGAAATTCAGCAGGTTCTGGAGAACTGGTAGTGGAAATTTTGAGTAGTTCGGAGAACCAGCAAATGCCACCTATGGCTGGCCCCAGAGTGAGTGGGAATGGAGAGTTTGCAATGTCTTTCCCCCAGGAATAAGGAGGGAATGGGGATTTTGAAGTATCCTTCCCCTGGAGTGGGGAGGGAATGGAGATTTTGCAGTATCCTTCCACTGCCATGCCCACCAAGCCACACCACGCCACCAAGCCATGTCCACAGAACGGTTAGTAAAAAAAATTTGGATTTTACCACTGGCACCATCATGACTTTCACAGTCACTAAACAAATGATTGTAACTCAAGGATTATCTGTATTTGAGTAAGAAGTTGCCATTAATACAACTTTCTATAGTTTCCTAAATAGGAGACCATTCATATTTCTGAACAAGTCACGTGCTTAAATTTTCCTAGTATACACTGTTGGTTTTCTTATCCAGTATTAGTTGATGGCACACGCTTTGGTTGCTGTGTGTGTGTGTGTGTGTGTGTGTGTGTGCCTGTGCCTGTATATATAAAATCATTGCACAGGATGTTTTAGCCATCACATTTGAAAATGGGTAATTTGGATATTTTTTATCATTTCAGGGGCCACCAGGTCCTTCTGGTGAAGCAGGTCCCCCTGGCCCTCCTGGAAAGAGGGTAAGTCATATTTAAGTTTAAGTTTAAGTTTTATTATACTTGTTTACCGCCCTTCTCCTTTGCAGGACTCAGGGCGGTTTACAGTCAGTTAAAAACATAAATA
>JANHFK010001236.1:30404-44708 GCA_036250565.1 Sibynophis collaris
GTATACATGTTTGCAATTTTTGACTGGAAACCGCCCTGAGTCCTGCAAAGGAAAAGGGCGGTCTACAAATCGAATTTTAAAAAAAATAAATTAAAAAAAATAACAATACCCGAACTGCCGACAGGAAGACTTTTTGATCACTCCCAAAGGGAATTGAAATCTTCAATACTCCCCTTCTCAAATGTGTCCATAGACATCCAAAAGTTGTCTTGGATCATTTCTAAGTGCCCCCATTCAAATCCAGGAAGCATCACTGCCAGAAAGCCAATTTAGGCAGCAAAATCAGCAGATCATCGGCAACAGAGAAAAAATTCCATACTATTCAGCAGCCATCTTGGAGGAGCTCAGTCTGCAAGTCTATATTTAGCTCTCTAGGATCTTTTTGTGGCTTCCAAAAAAACAACTGAATTCAATGGCAACATTTCTTTACAATCTTAACGAGTTTCAGTTAGTGATTTTAAGGATTAAAACAGATGCTCAAATGGAGAAGCTTAAAGCACTCATTTCAGCATTTAACTCTCTGAAAGAGTAGATTTTTACTAACAAACCTCAAGACACCAAGGCCATCCTTAACAAAATAGGAACTGTTGAAAAACAGAGCCCTGCCATTTCTGATCTCATTAGTCATGTTCTTTGTAGTTATCAAAGAGGGGAAAAATGAGACCTCTGGCTGGAAATATTCTCCATTCCTACTCTAGAGTATCTCCAATTTTGGATGAGATTTTTAAGAGGACCAAATCAGAAGCAGTTTTTTTCTGCTCCTCCAGAAGAACATTCTCTGTGAAGATTTCTATGGAAGAGAAGTAGGGATAAGGTCTGATTTTAACTCATCTCATTATGCTTAATATACATTTTTCTCCTTTTATGACAGGGGCCTCCTGGAGCAGCTGGTGCAGAAGGAAGACAAGGTGAAAAAGGAGCAAAGGTAAATATTTTAAGTACAAGATGAACACGTTTCTGCCCTCCCCATGTACCCATTCATATAACTTCCTCCTTGATAATATTCAAAAAGTAATAAAAATTTGGCTGTTCCTCCCAAGCCTTGAGCAAGGATGGTAAAGTAATAAAAATTACTTTACTTCTTTTGGATGCACACAATCTTTATTCTTACTGTTTCTTGCTTTTGATGTTGTGAGCTTCCCAGAGTCTTGTCGAGCTGGGCAACCTCAAACTTGAACAAACAAAATAAATGAATGAATCATAAATCAAGAGCAAAAGATGAGTGATTGATTTGTCCAGAAGTGGTGAGCCTTTTATGACAAGATAAGGCACTACCTATTTAGGACTGTAAATGGTTTGGTTGCAGTTCCAAAATCCCACGTGTTTTAAAGCATGTAAAAGAAGAAAGCAGCAACTGTCCCGATTTTAAAAGTAATAACGTCTTTTCTCAGAATCATGTTGTGACTGCACACTGCAGCCACACTATCCTAGGAAAAGATGCTTGTTAAGGAGCTGCAGCTAATAATCTCTCATGCTCTCCAAAACACCTTTTTGGAAGTGGATCCCAAAAGCTTTTCAGTCCTAACAGCTATCAACTGAGAGCTGTTGATATTCTGAGCTCATTATTCTACTAGGCTGTCTCTTGTTAATAGTCTGTTTATCCAAATGGTAGCATGTAACAGTTGTATCTTTACTCTAATCACCGCTTCTTTTTTTACATTAAATTCTGTGCACCCCTGTTAGCCAAAAAGGAGTGAATATTATTTAAATCCAAATTTTCGTGTTTCCGAAGAAAAAGAAGGAGCATGGTCTAAACCAGGGATGTCAAATTTGATTTCATTGAGGATCGCATCAGGGTTGTGTTTGAACTTGGGGGGCCTGGTGGGCATGGCCAGGGTGGGCATGGCCAGTTCAATGTCACTCGTGTCGGGGGTGTCTCTGGTGGCCTGGAAAGGGCTGGCGAGATCCATTGTCTCCAACAGAGGAAGGTGAGACTAGGGAGAGTGTCAAACCCTTGTCCTCCAGAGGAGCCTCACCATCTCTCTCAGACCATACGGAGGACCCCCAGACGGCGGCACAGGCTGTCCAGAGCATTAGGCAGCGGAGGGCAAGCGCCCAGTCCGACCCTCAAGCTCCCAGGGCACTGGGACCCCACAGCTCAGTGCAAACCCACTTTCCCTAGGAGATGTCCGGCTGTGCTTATCTCCTTCTCAAGGCTGCTGGGTACTTTTCTTGTCTTTTGCTCAGGTAAAGGATTATTTCTTGTACTGGCTGTGGAATTCTTATTAACTTTTTCTTTATGTGTAAATAATTTGATTCAACAGTATATGAATATTCACACTGATATTTATGTCATAGGGTGAGGCTGGATCAGAGGGTGCTCCAGGAAAAACTGGCCCGGTCGGTCCTCAAGGTCCTGCAGGAAAATCTGGCCCAGAAGGACTTAGGGGTATTCCTGGCCCTGTGGTGAGTATATCAACCATTACATGTTTTCCTTTCTTGGTTCAGGTTTTCATACTGTGCTCTTCCAAATTAAGCTGAATTTATGTCTTCTTGTAGGGAGAACAAGGTTTACCTGGAGTACCTGGTCAAGATGGCCCGCCAGGTCCCATGGTAAGTATTTTGTTTATAAAGCTGTCTTAAAACAGAGGCTAAATTTATTTTTCTGCTAGACTTCATCTTTTGGCTTGACATGGAACCGTAGATATAAACCTTTAAAAGACTGTCAGATTGAAGTCATGCTATACTCTTCGTTACTCTATATATATCAACATATGACAGAATGACATCGCCGTACTGCATTATAACTACCTGAAAAGCTTTGAGCATCTATAACAATAATAGTGTTCATGTTTCTTTTAGCATCTAGCATGGCTTGTTTTCAAAGTCCTAAATATCTTTTAAGACTGATCAACTGCGATTTATTCTTGAGTAGCAGAAGTAGAAAGCAGAGGCATCAAAAATCCATCCATATTCCTACCTAAAGTTCTATACATTGCTGCAGTTGTTTACCTCAGGTTTATATCCAGTGTATTGCATTTGTGAACAGAACACAAAGCCTTAGGTAAAGCAGGAATACCAAATGCGCCACAGGTGAGAATATATGTGTAATCTTCATGAACGATACATTTGCCTGGAATGTTTGCATCTAATGCTACCTAGAAGCAGAAATGTTAAGAGTTAGTAGTTGGAATTACCTATGTATTCCTAACACAGTTACTCCTAATGATATCCTATTAAGTTCTTTTGGGCTTCACGTGTAAGTGTGTAAAGGATTACAACCTGAGATATTTTATTCCCTACCCTACTATCAACAGCCTTCTCATCACTGCAAGCAGCTGTTCAATGAATAATTAATAACATATTCTGATGCCTACTTACTCATAAGTCTTATCACTTGCATTAAGTGAGATTTATGTTGCAGTCCTATGCTTGCTTCTTTCAGATTTAGTTGCAATAATTCAGTTCTGGCTTGATATAAGTCCCTAAACAAATGCTTTATTTTGCTAAACCTGTTTACAATACTTTGACATTACTCCGTAGAGATAAAATAGTTGATATCGTTTCTGTACATTTGAAAATAACTGCTGTTGCATGACATGAACAATTAGCTTATAGTTTTCACTTGTTATCTATAGGTTCCACATATTATATTTCATCTTCATCCTTCTGTTGTAATTGCCCTCCCTGTAACATTTGCCTGACATTCTAAAATAAATATGTGCATTTCCTTTTTAACTATTGCAAAAGAAGTATTGTAACACCTTTCCTTCACTTATCTCTAACCTGGGAGTGGATAATTTTTCAAAAACCTCATGTTCTCAGCTTGAAACCAAGCAAGGTCTGTCTTCCAGCAATAAGCATGGCCAGATCCTGAAATGGATTGAGCTATATATATGACTTACACAGGGGTGGGTTCCATTTCCCAACTTCCCACTTCACAACGGGAGCGTGCTGGCGCATGTGCTCACTTTGTTCGCGTGCGGTGCTGCACATGTACAGAGCATCCATGATGACGTCCAGGAGGGTGGGAGGAGCCTCCTGCTGCCATTACTACCAGTTCTAAGAACCAGAGCAAACTGGTTGGACCCACTACTGGATTTACAGCTTTGTTTAGGTCAGAGAGACAAAAAAATATTGCACTAACTTAAAAAAAAAAATCATAAGGTTTTCTTTAAATGTCATAGTTGCAGATGATATGCTTTTCTATTACTTTAATAATAAGGAAGCTGCCTGTTCTCAGACAAATAATTTTGAAATATTTAAAATGAAAGAAAAGATGTTTACGACAAATAGCCAACAATGAAATCAAAGCAATGGTAATTGCACTTAGACCTATATGCTGCTTCACAGTACTTTACAGCCCTCTCTAAGCAGTTTACAGAGGCAGCATATTGCCCCCAACAATCTGGGTCCGCATTTTACTGACCTGAAGGATGAGTCAACCTTGACCTGATCAGAATCGAACTCCTGACAGCGAGCAGTGTGTTAGCCTGCAATACTTCATTCTAACCACACTGCAAAGGCTGTTAGTTATAACCTTCTTATAGCTTCTTTTTCCTGTAATGTGGAGTTCATTTGTGATTTTAAGTTCCCAAGAAAAAAGTGTCTATCAGAATGATATAATTAATACATTAATTAATAAAACTCACTTGCAGCAAGACTGTGCTTCCCTATAGTTTTATAGACTGATGCCAACTGGAAAGCAGGTTGAACTGAAATATAGTGACCTTCTTAAGCCTGCTCAGTATCACAAAGAGAACAATAAATGTCAGGTAAAGCAGGATAAAAACCACAGCCAACATTAGCCCAATGAATTACTCAGATAAATTCCTTGTAAGAGCATATTGTTAAAGGTCATCTTGTGCCTTGTAGCACACTGGATGACATTGGCCATTGAATGCTGTGAGATGGGATTATGTATGAACATGCAGAATCTTTGATGAACTTGATTCAGAAATAGCTGGCATCTTTATTTCATGTTGTTTTTCTTGATACTTTTAGGGTCCACCCGGCTTGCCAGGATTGAAAGGGGATCCAGGTTCGAAAGGAGAAAAGGTACATGGAAATATATCATTAGCATAGAGATCATGCAATAACTATTCCATACATCATTGCCTAAGAACACAATTATCATCCACTGGATGCTATTCTTTCAGTTGTATTATTTGACCGCAAGTCATATTTTTGTTATATCTACTTATAGGGACATCCTGGATTGATTGGTCTGATTGGACCTCCAGGAGAACAAGGAGAAAAGGGAGACAGGGGTCTGCCTGGTACACAGGGATCTACAGGATCAAAAGGAGATTCGGTTAGTAAAAACTTCACACAGAGAAATGTTTTTCTTTATCTTTTAATTCTATAACTGTTTCGGCTATCTCCAAATTAGTAGCTTGTTGCACAGCCTTTAACATTAGAAAATTGGCTATTTTACACTCATATCCATTGTCAGATAATTCTAGACTGGTTTCAGGCTTCCCTTTGCATGAATGGAAGAATTCCTCCCTGTTTCAGTGTCTGAACACATTTTCAGAAATTAAAGAGAGCTCCAAGGATCAAAAAGTAATTGGAAAAATGGACAACTTCTCTATCCATCAACAGGAAGCTTTGTACAGTTAAACAAATGGGAATATCCAACAAAGAGAGTTTTAGTAATAAAATTTCTGGATCACACTAGGGAGTAAAACAAACTTATCAAGACACAGACCTGCATGATCCATCGAAGCAGATTCTACTCCAACATAGGCACATTGCAATGGATAGCATCAAATTTGTTGCATTTTTCTTAAATTAAACAACCTGCATATAACTCCTTACTTCTTTCGGAAAACGAATCCAAAAAAAGGATGTGATCCATTTCAAATAACTATTTCTTCTGTCTCCAACACTTCTCAATCTATTTAAAATGTGCCAAAACTAATTTGGGGTATTTTGACCACTTGCACATCTGTTTAGCCATTTGTTTATTTATTTATTACATTTCTCTGCTGCCCATCTCACCTATATGATTCTGGGTGGTTTACAACACAGTAATAATACCATATAAATACATAAATAGAAGCATAGGTTAAAAATAGAATTAAAAACAAGCCAAAACATACAAATAAAAATAAATCAGGTTAAAATTCAAAAGCTAAGAGGTTAAGGCAGCAGGAGTGTCCTTTGGCCACCAGACATCCCCGGGCTGCATCATACTTTTAGACCCCATGCTGATAAGCAAAATCAGGTCTTAACACTCTTCCAGAAAATCCAGAAGAGTGGGATTCACCTTGCCTTTGGAGGTAAGAGGTTCCACAAGATGGGGAGCAGCAGCTGAGAAGACCCTCCTCCTAGGTCCCACCAGTCGAAACTTGTTGGCCAATGGGATACTCAATTTTACATATCGTAAGCCTTTCTGGCCAATAGCAGAACATAACAAAGTTCCAGTCAATCATGCTTCTTGGTTACATTTTCAAGACACAAAGTTCATGTCCCACTCCATCCCTAAAAAAGCCATAGTTTCCCCTTAGAAAATACTTTGCAAGCATGTCCTACATATATTCTGTGCATATAAATTATACTAAAATTGCAGAAGCAGTTTGAGTTCCTTCTATATAAGGAAGTGTGAATTGGTAACAAATATTAGCAAATGCAGTACAAATCCTCAAATCCTTCCTGGTCTTCATAGCAGCAAAATTATTTTGTCTTTCAAAATATTAATGCTGGCATACCAGAACTGGAAAGTGAAGGTGAACAAGGAGCATACACTTCTTCAAGCAAAAAGCAGTGATGCTATGCTAATTCGGAAGCAGCATACACTGACTTGAAATAGCATTTCTCTGTCCTCAGATAAAAATTGTTCACGGGTATGTCAAAATTATTCACAGTTACAAAGTTTTCAATATAATATCATGTCATAATGGGGACATATCATGCCCGTCTCCCTTAACCTCATCTTCACTTGGAAGTCCCCTGTGTGTTTTTCAAAACTTCAAAAAAAAAAGAAAAAAGAAAAAAAAGAAAGGAAGGAGGAAAGAGCTATTTTGTTTTTTAAAGCTTACCTTTAAAAAAACACCTTCCTTTAGAAATACCTACAAAAAAGGACCTCATGGAAATTTTCATTTAAAAGCTGAGGGAGATCTATCAATAAAAAGCAAAGAGTAAAATGGATTGGAGTTTTACCAATCTGCATATCCACACATCCAATCCATGGCCTTTGATGAGAAACAGTGCTATATGTATTAAGCCATGAACATCTTCATCTTCAGATAGGCCAATTTATTAACAAAACCAAAAATTAGGTATAGGAACATAGGGTGTGATTGCAGCCAACGGAGAGATTGAAGGACAGGATAAAACTTCAGGGACTACAACAGGTCCTCACAGCAGAAGAGAAGTTCTCATAAGAAACTGGCGGAATGAATTCGAGACATTACATGACACAGAATATGTCATTTCAGGCCACTTCACCCATGTGCATTAGCATGCTCTATATTGCCCACATGTAGACTTTTGAGGCTAAGAAAACAGTCATATCTACAATGCAGCATCCTTGTGGTCAAACGAGACTATGAATCTGGTTTGTGTCTTTCCAGTTCTCATTGATACTTTAAATACGCATTTATGAATGTTCATTTATTAAATTTATTATAAAAAAAACAGAAAAGTTACAAAAGCAAATAAACACAAGTAAAGAGAAAAAGAAAAATATTTCCCAAATGCAAAATCAATAGAGAGATGACTAATCCAGAGTATACAGTGTTTGAAGATGTACTTTCGGTGAAATTAAAACATTAATAATTCCAGAAATCCCAAAGCACTTCTGTTAGTGTTAGCTTCATTCCAGTAAGCGATACATGGCTGAAAACATTCTGGTAATTGAGAGCTGATTTTAATTTTACTGAAATTTGCTTATGACTATTCATTGCATTCCAGATCTAAATGTAATCTTTTTCTTTATTTTTCCAGTTATTTGTCCTACATGTTCTAGCAATATAATTCCATTGGTTTTTCATTATTGTTATGCACTAATGTGCCCCTTGACACCATAATTAGATTTATGGATTAAAATGAAATCTCTTTCTATTATTATCTTTATAATAATTACATAAGAATATTAATGTTTTAATCCACCTACAAATAAAGACTGTGCACTCGGGCTGGTAGCGTCAGAGGTCTCATTTTCTTTTAAACTTTACTTAGCAGTAGTAAAATGGAAATAATCAGAGAAAGATCTCTTCACTTTTATATATCAACATCAATACAAATCCAGAACTGAACATCTGTTCCCCAATTTCAGGCAAATTTTCTTCCCCTGTGAAAGGACCTCATTCGCAGGATGCTTTTAAAGTTCATTTCATGGTGTTTTGATATAAATTATTGGGAGGTGATGAGGTTTAGAATTAGGTTTTCTGTTATACAGTTCTCTATTACTTTGATATCTCCCTGACTGCTCCTGCTTGCTCATCTGAAAAAGCACCCAGAGAGGAGTTTCTCTATCTTTTCACATTTAATTGACACCTGGAGATGCAAGGGAGATTGCAGACTACCAGATATATAATTTCATTTGTAGGACAGGACACTCATTTCTCCTTCTGTTCCTTGTATCTAAGGCAGGGGTGGCCAACTATGGCCCTTTTGTGACTGGTGTACTTCAACTCCCAGAATTCCTAAGCCAGTCATGCCCATGCAGGCTCAGGAATTCTTGGGGTTGAAGTCCACAAATCATAAAGGGGTCATAATCCCCCACCTCTGATCTAAGGTGAAAATGAGAATATTATACCTTATGAGACTTGTTCTGAAATGTTCTTTGCTTTTGGATGAAAAAGAGTTAAAAGCATTTACAGCTAGTCCTTGACTTATGATCACAATTGAGCCCAAAATTTCCTTTGCTAAGCAAGGCAGTTGTTAAATCAGTTTTGCCCCATTTTACAACCTTTTGGCCACAAAAGTGAGTGAATCACGGCAGTTGTTAAGTAAATCATATGATTGTTAAGCAGATCTGGCTTCCTCCATTGACTTTGCTTGTTGGAAGCCCATTGGGAAGATTACAAATGGTGATCACATGACCCTGGGACAACTGTCATAAATACATGCCAGTTGCCAAGCATCTGAATTTTGATCAGGTGACTGTGGGAAGGCTGCAATAGTCATAAGCATGAAAACCAGTTATAAGTCACTTTTTTCCATGAGTCGTAACTTCAAACAGTCACTAAACAAATGGTGGTAAGTCAAAGACTATCTGTATATGCCTTTCCAATTAAAAGACAATACAGTGTTTCTTAATCTTGGCAAATTTAAGATGGGTGGACTTCAACTCCCAGAATTCCGCAACCAATGCTGCTGGTATGTTGACAGCCGCAATGCTGTTTTTAATGTAATGGCCAGCAATAATTTAATACATACTCTTTTTCTAGGGAATTCCTGGACCAGCTGGCCCACTTGGTCCTCCAGGCCCTCCTGGTTTACCTGTAAGTAGCTATATCCAGTTTACCTTGTCTTGGTTCATTATACAGACACATTTACAAATATAATTTTGTATAACTGTGCCATATTTTTCTCTATAGGGTCCTCAAGGCCCCAAAGGTTCTAAAGGGTCATCGGTAAGTTCCTCCACACAGATTCCTCCGCTCCCCCTTCCCCCCTTCCAGCCTAGTGGCTCACTATTCTTTTTCAATTTATAAGATTTATTAAAATTGTACTATTCTACTCCTTCATAGGGTCCTGGCGGCCAGAAAGGTGACAGTGGTTTAGCTGGACCTCCCGGCCCTCCTGTAAGTAAGACTGATTTTGATTTGATTGAAATTGAGTATATTATTGTAGATGTTGAGTGGAAGCAGTAGCCTTTAAATACAAGAGAGAGATTAGCATCTGACTTTAACATTGGGGGTTGTCCCCTGATAATCTTCAAGGAAAGCTAAAGCAGAGACTTTTTAAAGAAAGCCAGCAATACTGTGGAAATTTTTAATTATGTACAATAATATCAGAGCCAGATTAAGGCCAATTGATGCCCTGTACACAGCTCAGTGGTGCTGTTGTCTTCTAGCTAATTATCTTAAGACCAAAATCTTTATTGTACAACGGATACTTCAATGCAATCTCAGCGGGTGCTTTATAGTAAGAACATCTTTCTTGTTATGTTCACTTCTTGATGAAACAGCCAAATATCCTTACACTTATTAACACTGACATTTTAAACGATAATTAAGACAGATAATATTATCAATGGCTTAACCTATTTAAGCATTAGAGTGTTTATCATTTTTAATCAATACTGTATAAATATCACTGTATTGGAATAATATAATGCATTGTATAATTTTTACAATGCTTAAAAAAAACACCTACTGGTGGTACACAAGGGAAGCAAAATTCTCCTGCCATCAGACAGAAACAAAACAAATGTGATATCTGGTGATACTTTCAAACCAAACTTTTAAACTTTAGTCAAAGAAAAGATTTTCTTTCAACAACACAAATTTAAACGAGACACAGCAGACTAAGATAATTACTCCCCAAAATGACTAAAGTTGAATGTAGCGGTGAAAGAGTTAAGGGCATGATAGCTATGGGAAAAATGTGTGATTCTCTTTTCCCTTGGTGCTCTGAGCATGTGCTTATTTTGCTTAATCCATGGCTGAGTGACATATAGATCAGCGATAGGCCTATGCTAGTTTTGCAGGAATCCAGGGGCAAAAATTACATTGGTAGGCAGCCTCTACCATCTGGGAGATACTAGAAGAATGTAACAAAAATATTGAGAGTAGGTAACTTTCTACCTTCATGAGTAGTTAGGAACATTGTCATTTATATCAGAGCTGAAGAGGGATGCAACTTAATAATTAAACAATAAACCCAGAGAGTGACATGGATAATTTTCCTATATTGGATTTACAAAAGAGGCTTCTTAAAATTTTGAGGACTTTTGTGAAAAGGAAGAATAAAAAAAAAATCAAGTTCTGCAACATTATTTGTACTAAAGATTAAGACTGTTAGAAGTAAAAGGAAGAAAAATAAAGTGGGTTTATTTGATTAAGGTTAACCCAGATATGTTGTTATTTCTGGTAACCCTTAATGAACTTTTGCTGACACCAAAATGACCATGCTTTATGGATTTGTTCATAGATAAGAGATGGGATATGGAAAGAAGAGATCGTTTGTTGTATTTTAAGGGAATAAATTAAGGGAATAAATTACTAGCACTGTTTATATGTTGTGATGAAACTTGGAAGCTACTTCATATTTTTTCTCTTTTTTATTCTTATTTTTCTTTTCTATTTTTTCATTTTCGGCACTTTCTACTGTTTCTTACTATTCTATCTTTTAATTTTTTAATATTTATTATTGTAATTATAGTCTTTAGCAAAATTACATTTTTTTCTGAAAAAAAAGAAGAAAATTTTGCCAATAAAACTGTAAGGACTAGTCCAGAAAGTTCACCAGGAGTCAAGAATAATTCAAAGGTGTATATATGTACACACAAAATGGTGACTCTTCCAGTATCCCAAATAATCCTTCTGTCTGTTTTATCCACTCTAAACACAAAGGATTAATTTTTGGTTCGGTGGAACCAATAAAGATAGGTTTGTTTTCTTTGGCTCACTCACTTGGATTATGTACTAAAATGATAAGGTTTGTCTCACTTCCATATTTCTTTCTTCTAGCCAGACTAAGCCTTCGATAGCCAGAGAATGTAACTAGTTTGTATAGCCCCATATCTCCTAGCTGTTAAAATTTAAACATAGGCCAAAAATTGACCAAAGTTGGTGCCTTCTTTTTATAACTTACAGTGCTTTATTATAGGAGCAAATCACAAAAGGGGAAACCTATTTCCTGCTGAAAATATTGGAGCAAGAGGAGTGTCCGTGACAGAAATGTTTTTCTTTTATATTAATACCTAATGTTAAGAAAATATGGGAAGCTATTTACTTCCGAAAGTAAAAAGCTATTACTGAAAAGAAAAGCTATTGGCTTTATGTTTCCAGGGACCTCCAGGTGAAGTTATTCAACCGTTGCCAATCCAGGCCTCCAAAAAGTCCAAGAGATCCGTAGATGCCAAGCTATCTGTTGCAGAAGATTACACTGACGGAATGGAAGAGATCTTTGGCTCGCTGAGTTCTCTGAAACAAGATATTGAACATATGAAATACCCAATAGGTACTCAGAACAACCCAGCTCGAACCTGCAAGGATCTTCAGCTCTGTCATCCAGATTTCCCAGATGGTAAGTTACTGTTGTCTCATAAAAGAAAATTTGCCAAAATCCTGATCAGCTAACACCAGTTCATTCATTCTGGTTATATTGATTTTGGTGTATATTATCAGTTCTCCAAAGTCCATATCATATGTTCATTGTCCTTTTTTAATAAGTTAATTATAAGATAACATTCGAACTATACCAAATTATGTTATTTCATTGGTTTGTCTATAAAATAAATATGTTCAAAGGATCAAAATGTTTGTAGTTACCTGAAACATATCCACATTGTTGCTTTAAAAATATAAAATACTGCTTTAGATTTATAGAGAAATGCATCAGTGCATTTACTGGCATATAATGGCAGTAAATGAAGTGTTTCACTATTTCATAATTTTTCTGGTTTCATATTTTTCTTATTACACACAAAAATGTTCCTCTCGTTAAATCATTGTTCCTCTTTAAAATAGCATGAAACACCATTCTCTTTGTGCATCACATATATTAATTCTGCATCTGGACTTAAAAAACTCTAACAGGAACTCTTCAGTTAGCCTCACCAGGCTGACTAGACTAAAAAAACCTCCATTCCACAGGAAGGCTAAAACTACTTTTATTGAAATTAGCTATACTTATAACAGAATCCCGCAAGTCCAGTTGTGTTGTGCCTCCACATCTTTCTTATAATCCAGTGAACTAGGGAGGTATCTGTCTGAGCTACTTTTGAATGTGATCTGGTCATTCTGGACTGGGAAAAAATGTTGCAAACTGTTTTGCCAAGGAAACGGTTCCTGCATATTTCCCATCAAAGTCATCTTTGTTACTCTCTACATTCTCTACACTTCCTAGCTGAGAGCTTTCCCATGCATGAAACCAATCCTCCTCCTTCCTCCTTCAATTCTTTTCTAATCATTAGAGCAGTTGAATTAGAATATTGTTAGTGCCTTCTTTCTACAAAGCTGGGAATTATTGCTTATTAGGAATTTATTTTTTTATTAGAATATCAAGCCTTCTTGATGAGTACTGGAGATTGTCGCCCTACCACAAGTTCCCATTGTAGAAACAATTTGCCACATCCTGACATTTTTTGGGGGGGGTGCCTATTATGTTTGAGTGTGCCACACCAAGTCAGATTATACATTTATTGTCCAAGACTCAAAAGAAACGCAAAGGAATCGATCTTTGCATTTGTGAAATTTGACGGCTGTCATATCTTCAAATACGTGCCAGGAAGTTTTGTCCTCAGGGACAGCAAATCATCTCACTGATTCTTAGGAGAAAAAGAAAGAGAAATGGGAGCTCAGCAAACAAGGTTACTGAGTTTTTAAATCAAGTTTAGGCTTCACCAACTGGATTTAGCACACCTGATAACTATCTGTTCCACTGGATTTGCTGGACACCAAATTTCATTAGCATGCCAAGAGAAGTGAGGATTAGGCAGTTACAGGATCACATGAAGGCGAGATAATAGGGTTCATCCCACTAACTACTCTTAGTCAACAATGGGTATGTTGACATCACTTGTGCTGCCACCTCCCATCACAGAGCTTTACTGGGCCTCAGGAGTGATGCTGAGCAATATTGTTTCCCATAGTCTCCACCTCAATCATCATTTGAGCAACTTTTCACAATCTTGGAGTTAGTTGTTTCATTAATACCCCTGGCAGACCTACATCCCATCACAAATAATTAGACTTAGAGTCGATGCAGTCGCAGACGACCAGCCGCTGCCATTTTGATCCATCTTATCAATCATATTCAGCCTATCGGTCTCAGGACAGAGAATGACAATAGGCATATAATCAGTTTTTACTTGAAAAGCACTGTCCAGCCTGCAGTCTGGAACAACAGTCCCCCTCCCCCAGCCCCCGAGATCTATATGGCTCCCACCCTGGAGCTATCCTGAAAGTCTTTGAAAAGCTGTCTTGACTCCCAGGCTTGGGATTAAAATAATGGCTGAACTCTGTTGGTTTTCTTTTTCTAGTGACTTGGGTTTGCTTTCTATGGATTTATACATTTCTTTTCATTTTCATTTTATGGTGCTTATTTTTTAAAATGTAAGCCACCAACCACTGTTTGGGAGTTGGGCAGGTTCTAAGTCTAGATAGATGATAGATAGATAGATAGATAGATAGATAGATAGATAGATAGATGGATGGATGGATGGATGGATGGATGGATGGATGG
>JANHFK010001236.1:44808-55777 GCA_036250565.1 Sibynophis collaris
AGATAGATAGATAGATAGATAGATAGATAGATAGATAGATAGATAGATAGATAGATAGATAGATAGATAGATATGGATGGGTGGATGGATGGATGGATACAGACAGACAGACACAGATAGACTGGTACTGTCATCCTGGGCACAGTATTATTAGGTTCTAAACTGGAGATAGTTCTTTTAAATTACACCACAGAAATGGATGTGAGCTATTGTATATCAATATCCCTGTTTCCTCCCTCCCTGGAACCAAAATGAGGAGCTTGTAAGCTTTCTCCAGCCTCTCAGCCATTTACTTCTTTAAAGAAATAGATTATACAAGCTTTAGCAAGTGTGATTCAGTTCTGTTTCAGTTCCCACTGAGAATTAACTGAGAAGAATGGAAATAGTCTAAACAAATGTAACACACAGCTTCATATGATCCCAGTTCATAAAGAGGATTGCAAACTGGGTGTCATGGGTCTTTGTGCAAGCTTCTCCACCAGCCTGCCAACCCACAAGACTACTTGTATATCTGCATTTCCAGGATGATTTAAAAAAAAACCATTTAAAAAATGAAAAAGTACTGTTTTTTTTTCATTTTCTTGTCTAGTGTTTTGCCCATCCAAACAACAGACAAATACTGCCAAGTACATACCTAACATATCTTTCCTGCATTAACATCATTTTTGTTTTCAAAAGCAATTAATGTCTCCTTTTAGTGAACAGATCCAATCTCCAGAAAGACAAGATTCACCAGAAGCCTAGTAATCCACAGTGTAACATATTGGAATTTCAGTTCTTCTTTGAGAAGGAGAAAGTGAACAAGGGCACAAGACATGCTGGGTTGCCTTACAACAGGAAATGATATTTATGCACAGACTGTGTTTTAGTACAATGTACTATCTGCAGTATTGAGCTTGTTTTCAGTTCCTTTAGTTGCTGAAATCACCATACAGTAGATATCACTCATCCATAAGGGCATATCCAGCTGTGCTTTCGGCATGCCTTCTATGGACAGGATGACAATTGTTGACTTTCACACACCTTGTAAAACAAGCCGAACCTGGTGAGGCAGCAATCTGTTGAGACAGGCTAGAGAGGACTCTTACCTAAACATCTGAGCCACACAGGACCACCGAGAAAACTGGCAAGTATCCAGGATCTGAAAAAAAGCAGAAGGTAAAAGCTCGGGCTTTAAACTTTGGGGCATAAGATGAGTTTATCATTCTTCTCTTGTCACAAATCTAATGTGGTTTGCCTCTTTGGCTCACTTGGATTTTAGACCAAAATTAAATGGTTCATTTCACTTCCATATTTCTTTCTCTTAGCCCAAGAAAACCTTTGATAGCCAGAGAATGTAGCTAGTTTGTATATCTCCATACTTCCTAGCAATTAAATAAGCTGTTGAGTATGCGAAAAGAGACAAGAACTTTCCCCATATAGTACAGACACACTGTTTATCTCCAAACCAAAGTGATTTTTATTGTTACAGTACCTTTCAAAGAAATAACTTCTGCTTATCTCTATTGTACATTGCGGTCATCATACATTTCCATACAGAGCTTTTTAGTTTCTGAATTGTCTTACTTATTCTCTTCTTTAGTCACACAGGTGTTTCTTATCAGACCCTTGATAATAGTTGCTCCGTTTGAGAACTGCTTTCAGTAATTTCTTTTCTGGGATGGCTTTTAGCCTAGACATAAAGCAAAGAGGAGGCTAGGTGGAAATATTCCTGAGTCTTTTGAAAGTCATCACCTTGGTCAAGCTTCTCAGTCTGGTCTTTCCAAATATCACAATCTTTTCAACCTGCAAGTCCACTCTGTAGATTCTTGCTTCTTTCTGCAGGATTATCAATTGCAGATTTCTCTTTTTTCTCCAAGTATCCACACTCCAATTGTTCCTTGAAACACACAGTACTTCAAGTTCACCCAGCAGAAGCACAACACCAACATTATCCTCCATCACCTAACAGATCTGCGATTTCATATATTTTCATTCACCCCAAAGGCAGATGTGCCTATTCACAAATATCTTTATTAGGAAAGAAGCTTCTGGGTATATACATAACTCTCTGCGTAGAGTTGGCAAATAGACAAGAAAATTTCTGCCTTGGGAGGAATTGAACACACTTGAATCTACCAGGACGGCTTTACTGTCACATAAATCTACTTGATATGGGTGTGTATGAATTCACAGCTAAGTTGCGTTGTGGAGGCTGACGCTGAGTAAAGTTAATTTTGAAACTGAACAAGGTTTTTTTTAATCACTCAGTAAACTCTGTTGATGGTGTTGTCTCCATTAGTGAGGAAATTTTTTGAAGTTGTAGCTGCCTCAAATTTACAATTACTGACTTTCAAAGTAATATTCCCTGTCTTCTGAGGGCATCTGTGCTATATATTCTGAGCTCTATGTTTTATACAAAAGATCAATGCAAACTGGTATTCTGCCATGGCTAGGGATTCTCTTCTGAATGACCTGCCAAATTTCTCTTCCTTTCTTTCATTGGAGTTGGAATATTCTTTATGTAAATTGGCTGCCCTGTGAGAACCTAGCCTTCATATCAGATTAAGCTTTTCCAGATGTATATCCTCTTTCTGTATGCTTTGGTGGATCAAAAAAGAAAGCCTACCTCCATCTCGGTGTCTCTTGGGTTAGGTCTGGAAAACTATGTTTGTGTATTATCAGTCATACATTTGCCTCTGCTGAAGTAAGTGAAGTGTCACTTCAACATTAGCAGCTTTTTATAAAGGACTACCTTATCTGCTCTCGGTAAATCACTGTTGTGTTCCGCATACTGTTTCACATTGCTGGCTTGAAATCAGGATGAAAAGCAGGTGGGATTTGTTAGAACAATAGCATATTAGTTAAGGACTTCCAGGGAAGAATTGGTAAACTGAAAACAGCTCTATAAAAGTGGAACTAATGATCATGGCAGGCTTAAAAGCTGGCAAGTAGACTGGTTCTTCATAATTCCTCTTTGGCCAAGGAGAGGGCTTGAGATTGCCTACAAGTGCTCCAAGTGGTTACTTCTTGTGAAGAGACTTCAAGACAGCAGTCTTCAGTGGACTTAGAGCTCTGAGAGATGAATGAAAGCCATCTTTGCTCAAACTGTAGTTGCTGCTTTTATGGACATTTTATGGATTACTTCGCTAGTTAACTGTTTCTTATTACTTGGAATCTTTGGAGTTTACAATACTCAGTGTATTCCTTTCAATTCTTAATGAAAGAAATCTTAAAAACAAGTTTAAGGACTTTTTTTTAAACAAAACAATTAGCACATTGTTTTTGAAATATTACAATGGACGTAAGGTCCAGTTGGATTTGAAATAAGAGTTTGTAAATTAATTATAAAAATCTTCCTGTGTGAATTTAAAAAAAGAAATATTTTAAGAAATATATCATAGCATGAGACTTTGAAAGTTGGACACTAGAGCTATGATGGCGAACTTATGGCACGCATGCCAGAAGTGGCATGCAGAGCCATCTCTCCGGGCATGCGAGCGATCACCCGTTGCTCTTCCGGGTTCTGGTTTGCCGGCCAGCTGGTCTTCATGCACTCAGGAGTACCAGAAACTGAAAGAGCAGCCACCCAGTGTGCATGCGCACACCGTGAAGATGATCTTCTGGTTCCTGGCATGCACATGCTCACCAGAAAGCTGTTTTTGCCCACACATGTGTGCCAGAAAATGGAAGACTAGGTGGCATGCACGAGCCAGAAACTGGAAGATCATCTGTTGTTCCGTTTTTTGGCATGCAGGTGCGCACAATCCCATTTCAGCACTCAGTGCCGAAAAGTTTTGCCAACACTGCACTAGAGGGAACCAGAAGGAACTAAAGATTACAACTAAAGGAGAACATTCAAAATTGATTTAATAATACAGAATGGGGCACAATATTTTAACATTGGGCATATTGAAGGCCATTTGTGAACAATGGACTTAGAAGTTAATTTTAAGAGTGCCCGTCTCTATAGACTACAGTTAAATGAAGTTATGGAAAAGGAACAAGTTCCACTGAACAAGACTGAGTCTGATCTTTAAATGGAGTTTAAAATGACAGATATTGAATGGTAGGGATGATATTGAAAAAGATGCTACACTGATACCCAGTGTAGCATCTTTTTCCATATCGGTACAACTAAAATCTGCTGATGTCTTCATTATTAAAAGTAAGAAACCAAAAGACCTGGATAATTTTCCTTTATTGGATTTACAAAACACACTTGCTAAAGCTTTGACAAATTTTATGAGAAGGGATTAATGATCAAAGTAGTTAAAAGGAAGGAATATAAAGTTGTTTTATTTGATTAAGGTTAAAATAGTTATCTCTGGTAATACTTAATGGGTTTTTGCTGATCAGGACCGAACTGGGGTGGCTTTGAAGCATTGTTTATAGATAAGAGATGAGACATAAGAAGAGATCATTTGTTGTATTGTAAGAAAAACTATACTTGTTTAAACTTAACATTGTTTATGCTTGTGATGAAAAGAAAAGTAATTTATTTTTATTTTTTCCCCTTTATAATCTTATTTTCTATTCTTTTCTGGACCTTCTATTTTTTTCATTTCACTCTTATTATTTTTTTAGTTTCTATTACTTTTTATGTTTTTAATTGTAATGTTTAATACAATTACTAAAAAATAAAAATATTTTAGCAAGGGCCACTATTTACCCAAAGTGTGATTCAGTGAGGCTGTATTGAAGAAAAACAAATTGTTTTCTTGTAACTATCATTCTGCAAAAGGTCATGTGTGAATTCACACAATCTGTCTTCCTTTTTCTCTTTAGAAGCCTGTTTTGATCAGGGCTCTTAGCTGTAGGATTTCTATAGTTGATGTCAGGCAGGCTTAGAACTGTATGCTTGAGTGGACAGATGACCAGTGAAAGAAAGATAGTTACAAGGTAGTAGCTTGTCCTTACTGTACAGCTTATTGTTTCATTCTAAACATAGTAAAAATTTGATAGCCTTGAGGGTGGAATTGAAGAGTTATGTAACTTGATATATAAAATGAAGACTTTGCATCTGTAATCATTACTGCATAATAACAAAAATAGTTTATATAACCTTTCTTGTTTCATAGTATGGTCTTACGCATTTATGTCCTCGAAACATTTTGATGGCTTTTAAAGAGTAGTCTCATGCATCCTAGGCTGTCTCAGACATTCAATGAAACAGCTAGTAGATTTTTTTCTGTGGTGATGCCAGTTCTGATTAAAGAAATAATATGACTATTTATTTTCCCGTGTCAAAATTTTCCATGTTAAAAAAAAAGATACATCAGATGTATTTACTCTCTATCTTTTCTTTTTCAACATTGAAGGAGATCGTTATGAGATCTGCAGTACATTTTTATATGTGGATATCATTTCTTGTTTCTTATATGTTATGCACATATTATTCTCCCACCCAGTATTCTTCCACTAGATTTGTTTTGCCAAGGGCAGTGATCAGATGCCCAGGTCAATTGGTTCTTTTGGATTCAATGAACACTCCAAAGCTTAAAATCAAGGGATTTTATGTTTTATTATTAGTTCAAGAAAACAGATTTAATAACAAAACATTAAAAAGGATACATGCCAAGCAAGATGATACCCAAATCTTTTACAAGTTGCCAGGAGCTCCTTAATAACAATAGCAAAGATATTCAAAGGACAGCCAGTTTTCCCAGCAGCCAATGATAGGCTTTGTGTAGAAGCTCTCAACAAAAAACAACCCTCAACATTTTATCAAAACCTGACAACATGACTTCATGATCCTATCATCATCAGGAGACTGTAAGATCTGACTTTGATTCTGGGATCAGAATCAAAAGTGAGATTTTCACAGCAAGAAAAGTTTTTGAAGTCACATGAAGATTTCCCTTCCCCCTTCTCCTTTATTCAGTAAACGAGTAAAAACACCAAGCAGTTTAGCTCAAAATGAACTCTAAACTTCTAGACTTTTCTTAATATGAAGGAGAAATCAAAGTATGTCACTCTTCTACATTGCCACTGCACTGTCTTATAACTGATATGGATTAAGTAAAGAAAAATTCAGGTTTATCTTCTGGTTATAAACCTGGTATGTCTAAAATGAAGTTCTGCTTGTTACCGTGTTTGTTCATTTTGATGTTTCTTCTGGGCTCTTAATACCAATGTATAGTTCTGCAAAACATTAAAATTTCTGAAACAAGACAATTTTCACAATAATATGGTGCAAAGCAGTGGTGAAATCCTGCTGGTTCTGTCCAGCTCGCACATACTGGTAGCGGCACGAGGCTCCGCCCCCCCTGCCCGGATGTCATTACTTCCTGGTTTTAACCTTCTGCGCATGTGCAAAGCCTTCTGCGCATGCGCAGAGGGTCAAAAATCAGGTGCGACCTGGAGTGTGCACTTCCAAACTGGTAGGGAAGGTAAGTAGATTTCACCCCTGGTGTATAGGTTATTTACTTAAAACAGCTCATTTAATCAGCAATTAAGCCTTGGAATCGATCAAATGAATGAGATTGCTTTTTATTTTTTTTAATAGGAGAGTATTGGATTGATCCTAACCAGGGGTGTACTGGGGACTCTTTCAAAGTATATTGTAACTTCACAGCTGATGGGGAAACTTGCATCTATCCGGATAAGAAATCAGAGGGAGTAAGTACCAAAACAGTACTTCTTGCAAATATTTTTTGTTTGGAACAAGATAATAGCTAAAACAAACAAAGATACTTTGCTTTTTTTGTGAATGAACCTTTTTTTAAATAAGTTAATTCCAGTACAAAATTGAATCAAAGGAAGATCTGAATCTTTCCAGTCCTTTGCTTAAGGCTTATGACTTGTGGATAATAGTTTGTACCTGTTACTAGGGTAATTTTTTCATAGCTATGATACAATTCTGCAGCTATTTTTTAAGTCACAACAGACATCCCATAGTCATATGACTGCAATCTATTACTCTTTTTTTTTTGCTGGAAATTAGCATTCTAATTCTACCATCCATTGTAGACAACGAGTTTGCTTAATGACCATGATGGTTGCTTAATGACCACTGCAAAAAAATTAAAATAAATCAAAATCAGATCGGTCATAGGATGACCCGTTTAACAACTAGCAGACTTAATAACCATAATTCCAGGCTCAATTATGGTCATAAGTTGAGGCCCACTTATATGTGGACAAAAGAATTTTCAAGACTATACAATTAGTATTCAGCACATTTTGTAATAGAAAAAAAAACATTAAATTACACTTAGGTATATTAAATTAATTTTAACAATGAAAGCAAGAATATAAATCTCAGAGACTAGTGACAAAATCACCATTAGCTGTTCCTTCTGCAGCTATATTTTAATTTTGTGTTAGCACTTGGTATAAGTTTTGGAAGAAGAAAATACTTTGTAAAGTTCTTTGTCTTATCTTGTCATATCCTTCTTACCAGTTACCTTTCTTATCTAGCTTGATTAACTGTGCCGTTTCAAGAAAGCACCCAGATAAATGTATATATTCAAACCTTATTTTTCTTAATGTAAACATTTTGAAATATATTCCCATGCTTGGTTGAACCAAGAATTATGTCAGATAAAGATCTGAGTTCTGCTACGCATATTTGTTAGGAAGAGTAGATCCATTTACCTGGTGTTAGTATAGTGCCAAATTGCATTTTTTGGATTATTGATCATCATAGTGAGGTTTTTCCAGCCATAATATTTTTTAAAAAAACAAGTAACTAGACATAGATAAATCTTTTGTTTGCTCTAGCATGGGTTCTCATGTTTGGAATAGACTATTATCAAATCAAATGTTACCGCTTCTCAGAGTGCATTACACTTGGAGCAGGGTGCAGGTAGTCCTTGACTTATTACTATAATGGAGCCCAGAATTTACCTCATAAATCATGATGGTCATAAGTCAAGGCACCCACATGATTGGAACTGATTTTATGACTTGTTTTGCAGCAATCATTAAGCAAGCACCATGGTCATTAAGTGAACGCTATGCCAATGCATTTTTATGAGTGTTTTTTGCAAAACATTACCTGAAAAAGCAAAAAAAAAATACAAAAATATAATAAATCGTGGTCATATGACTGCGGAACCTTGCAATCAGCCATAAAGGTAGCCCAGTTGCCAAGCAACTGAAATGCAGTCATGTGACTGTGGGGGGGTGGAGGCCAGCCATTGGAACTCCAGAATTGGCTCATAAGTAACTTTCGGAGGTCTGTAGTAATTTTGAATGGTTGTGAAGCAAGCAGTCGTTAAGTGAGGGTTACCTACCTAAATCTTGTCAAATAAGTCAGAGCAGCTATCAGCATCCACAAACCAGGAGAAAATGTATAAGTCCTAAGAATTTGCAAAAAGTCTGAAAGTCTCCCTTTTAGACACTGAGCGTGCAGAGATAAAAAGGTCTTTAAAGACATCTCTACATCTCTGCTCATTGTTAGTGGTCCATTCCTGTGCCTCACAAGAAGATACAACTGACAGAATACCAAAATGTAGTATTTGAAGAGAGTAAAACACCATCTGGGCTCACCCAGTGCCAAAGACTGCAAGCACAATCCCTTTCCCACAGATCTGGATCTGGAACAATCCAATTAATGTATTTAGTTATTTAATATGTTATCTGAGAACTTGATACAATTTTCTCTGCACAACTCTAAATATAATTAGAACTAGGCAGAAAGCCCAGGCGTTTTGGTTTTTTTTTTCTTTTCACTTTTTAAAAAGAGATTAATTTAGCAGTGTTTATGTAAAACTCGGCTAATTCCCACTCATTTCTTGCTGACATAATTAACACTCATGATTTCTTTCCTCCCTCACAGTTTAGGATTTCATCGTGGCCAAAGGAAAATCCAGGAACCTGGTTTAGTGAATTTAAGAGAGGCAAACTGGTAAATTACCCTTTCTTTTTTACTTTAGAATTAGCATGCTAATCTAAAGGCACAAATCCTCTAAAGTTATCCTGAAACAAAGTGTTGTTGGGGGTTTTTTTTGCAACACACACATTATTGCATGTAAGTAGTGACTTTTGTGGGGAGCTTCAGCATGAAATTACTCTAGGCATCCTGCATCTTCAGGGGCAGAAATAGGTGTGTAATTTTCTGAATAAAGGATTCCAAATTCTCAGGTAAGGAAAAATATGTTACAGGAAACAAACTGGGAATATATAAATTGATTTTTCTTTTATTTTTCTTTTCTTTTTTTGCATTTAGTAGTTAGTTACCACTGATTTGTAGCTTTTGTCAAGGACTTAGAGCAGATAAAAGATCATCAGGCTTGAAATATTTGTCTGCAGAAGCAAACAAATATTTTCTAGTCAAGTTTTCTAGTCCAGTTTTAATTCTAATCAAATCAAGATAACAAAGAATTTATCCACTGGGAGCATATAGAAAGTAAAACTAAAGCAACTAGTGGGTAACAAAACGATCATCAATACCTCCTTCCTTCCTTCCTGTGAGAGATAACATAAAATGTAGCACTTTGAAATGATCTCTTTCAATGGGCCATGAGGAGTTAGACAAAGGACCACATGTTTAGAGAGAGGCTGCATTTTACATTAGAGGAATAAATTTCTCTTTTCTGCCTTTCAAAAACATTTTGTGTGACAACTAAATTGTCCAAAATATATTACCTTTTTCCATGTGCTAAGATTTTAAAGAAGGACCTGCATTTAGACTAGACATAAAACTTCATGTTTCTAGTCCACCTGATTTTCTATTGGCTATAGTGAATTTATAGTGAATCCGAATATGCCTGTTTAGACTTTTGCTAGAGGAAAGCTTGGGACTGGTCCAGTGGTGAAATGCACTTACCTTTGCTACCAGTTCAGAAATGTAAGCGCACACACCTCTTCTGCGCACGCACAGAGCCTTCTGCGCATGTGCAGAAGGTAAAAAATGAGACGTAATGACATCCCGGTGGGTAGGCAGAGCCTCCCACTGCCAGCCCTACAGACTTGCGCGAGCTGGATAGATTTCACCACTGGACTGGTCTCCTTCACGTGGGAAAGCAGAGATACCTCAAGCAAGCAATGGATTTAACTAAGAATTAAAACTGTGTCCTTGGGAGAATGCTGTTTGGACAAGGTTATCACATATTGCTTGCAATGGTTTTCAGCTTCTGATAATAATAGACAGACTGGGTGCATAATCATATAGCTTTGCTTAAAGGAAATATCTTTATTGATTCATTGCCTAACTGCATTCTTAATGGGACAACAAACAGGCTTATGTCAGCTGATTTATAAGAGGCCAGTTAATGTGTTTTGCTGTTGCATATTATCTTGTTTTGCACTTTGAAGAGCAAGTTTATATATAGCTGTTTACGAACCTGCCTTCTTCTTCTTTTTTTTTTAACCTCCTTAGCTTTCTTATGTGGATGCTGAAGGCAATTCTATTAGTATGGTCCAAATGACATTCCTTAAACTGCTAAGTGCCTCTGCTCGGCAAAACTTCACTTACAACTGTCATCAGTCAGTAGCCTGGCATGACGTCTCTTCTGACAGCTATGACAAAGCATTGAGGTTCTTAGGGTCAAATGATGAAGAGATGTCTTATGACAACAATCCGTATATCAAAGTGCTTCATGATGGCTGTGCAGTAAGTATAAGCCTTGAACATTTTTCTTCCAGCTTTAGGTGAGCTTCATATTCAAATGAACTCCGCTTAATACCTCTCTTGCCCACATCTGTTTCTTTCTAAACATATTCTTTCATTTTTGTACTTTGTTCTTCGCAGCGTCAGTTTGTTAAAAAAAATATCCCCGTAAAAAAGATGGGAGGGAATGTAATCCATAATGTAAGGCAAATAAAAGACAGAAACTATCAGACAGCAGGTTTCTGTAAATGCATTGACAAGGGAAGTCACTAGAGGAAAAAGTAAAGATTGGAGATAGCAAATGGAAAACATTTGTACTTTATCATGTACTGCAAAAAATGAATAACAATAATATTGCAAATGAAAGATCCCTTTGCACACTTTAATATAACATGTCTAAAACAGAAAATAGAAGTAAAAGCACCAACAAAC
>JANHFK010001236.1:144117-154926 GCA_036250565.1 Sibynophis collaris
CTAATTTTTATATTACACTAGCTTGGTAGATTCTGAGATAATATGGCTAATTTAACAGCAGTGGAGGGAAATATAAGGGGAAAGGAAGTGGGAGTGTTGGTTTAAGAGGTTATTAAGGATGGACAAGTATTACAAATTTAACTAAGATTGGGACAGGGAAGAAGCAGATGGCCCAGACTACATCGGCTACTTTGAGTCCTTCCGGTCAAAGATCTATTGAGTAAATGATGCAAAGAGAAAGATCCAACTCCTTCAAAGGTTTACAAGTTATGCTGCAATCAATGCAGGAAGTTATGTTAAAAAATCATGAAGATTTGAAGAAGGAGATAGAGAAATAAGAAGTGATACAGGACACAAACTTAAAGCAAAGACACAATCAATGGATGGAAAGTTTGAAATTTTCCAACAACAAATTATGAGAAATGAACAAAAACTACAAGAGATGGAAGAGACAATGGGGAAAGAGGAAAAAAGAGTGGATGAAATAAACGAGAAGCTAATCCAAGCAAACAAAGAATTAGAGATGACTATTATCTTTCTGGAATCAGAGAAAGTGGCACACTATTTACGCTTTCAAAATATAAGAGAAGAAAAAGGAGAAGACCTACCAGAGATGATGGTGGAGTTATTAACAAAGGCTTTTTGAATTGGAAAGGAAGAGATGCTGATTGAAATGGCCAAGATTTATAGAATTCATACAAACTACACAAGACAGCACAACCTACCAAAAGAGATCCACATTAGATTTGTAAAAAAAGTCAATTCAAGACTAAATTCTCCACAGGACAAGATATGACCCTATAGAACACAGAGGAAGGCAATTAGTAGTGCTTAAACAAGAGTGAGAGAACGAAGAAGGCCATATCAATTTTGATTTCAAAATTAAGTAGACATAATATTAATTTCAGATGGTTGATTCTGGAGGAAAAAAGATTTAGAGTAGACACCATAGACAAAGCGAAGAAATTCTATCAACAGAATTTTGGTAGTGAAGAAGAATTAGAGGAGAGATAAGTAAGAGAAAAAGGAAATCTAAGACCACCAGTCATAGAAGAGAAAGAATTGCAAACTAGAGAGAGGGAAAGTGGAAAAGGAGAAAAATGGAAAATAATGAGGGAAGACTTAAAGAACCAAGAGAAGCTAGATCAACAAGGGTGACAAGTCCTAGATACAGGTAGAGAAATACAGGAAGAAATTAAGATCCTCTCCTTGAATATCAATGGATTGAACTCCCCCCCTCCCCCAAAGGAAAACATTCTTTAACAAACTTAATAAAATGAATTTGGATATAATAGCAGTACAAGAAGTTCACATAAAGAAAAAAAACATGAACATGAACAACTACTGGTCTACCCCAAATTGGGAAATATGTTTGCATCGCTATTGCAATACAAGAAAAGATGGCTAGTGTTATATATCAATGAGAAGATCCTGACTAAACAAATTCATAAAGATGACGAGGTTAGAAACTTAATAGTAGAAGTAATATTAAATCAAAAGCGGGTTAAAGGGCAAGAACAATTGCACAATATCATCTGGGAAATAGAAGGTGACAATATTTGTATCTTGGGGGATTTTAACACAATAGTTGATAGAAAATTAGACCACAAAAGTAACTAAGTAAGAAAAGGAATTAGAAGAATATTACCCCCAACTTTTTTTTTAAATGGTAGAGGAATTGAATATCCAGGACATTTGGAGAGAGAGAAATCAAGGGGAAAACCAGTATATATATTATTTGAATATACATAAATCGTGGTCCAGAATCAATATGGTTTGGATGTCGACAGAGTTAAATTTGGAAGTGGAAGAAGTGGAAATAAATACCAACCTCTGGGCAGACCAGAATCCAGTGAGAATTAGATGGAAGGGACAAAAGAAAGTGACAAGATGGATTTTAAAAAGATCAATCCTAAAACATGAAGAATTTAGATTGAAGATGGAAGAACAAATGTGCTTGTTCTTCCAGGAAAACAAAAAAGAAGATACAAATTTACAAAATCTATGGGTAACCAATTTTTTTTCAAAAATGCAAATAAGCCAGGGAGATGGCTAATATATAAATTGAAACAATAGAAAGAAAAAAGGTGCATTAGTAAATTACAAAATGAAAAGGGAAGTATATCCTATCAAAATGAAGTGAAGAAAAAGATAATACATGATTTCTATAAGAAATTATACAAGGATGATGAATGTAATATTGAAGAAAAAGTACTACAATGTTTCAAGAAAGCTGAACTACCCAAAGTTTCAGAAAATATAAAAAATATGCTGAACAAAGACATAAGAAGGTCAGAACTAATATAGGCAACCAAAAAACAGAAAAACAATAAAACTCCAGGTTCCGATGGGTTACCATCAGAACTATACAAAGAACTACAAGATTCAGTAGGAAAGCATTAATCAAGGTATTCAATTAAGAGAAGCAAAAGTACCAGTTTCATGAGCGGAGGCAAACATTATGTTGATTCCAAAGGAGAATACTCTTTCAACACTAATTAAAAATTACAGACCTATATCATTGCTGAACTCGGATTATAAAATATTTATGGCAATAATGGCCAAAATATTAAAAAAGTTTTTGAATGAATTCATCCACGTTGATCAAAATGGTTTTTTGCCAAAAAGACAAGTAAGAAACAATATGAGGACAATATTGGATGTATTAGAATATTATGAAGTTCATAGTGAGACACAAGTGGCATCGATATTTTTAGTTGCACAAAAGGCTTTTGACAATGTTAATTGGGATTTTATGTTGAGATAGTTAAGAATGGAATTTAGTGAAAATTTTATAAATGTGTTCAAGGCAATATACGCCAAACAAGAGGCTAGAGTTATAGTGAATGGGAAGTAACACAAAGTTTCAAAATTCAGAAAGGTATGAGGCAAGGCCAGAAAGGTATGAGGCCATTACTGTTCATGTTAACCTAAGAGCAGTGGTTCCCAAACTTTTTCAGTCCACTGCTCCCTTGGTGCTACAAACTCATCCTCAGTGCCCCACCCCCACCCCAGGGGTGAAATCTAAATATTTTCTCTACCGGTTTTGTGGGCATGGCCTGGTGGTCATATGACTGGGTGGGCTTGGCCAACTTGACATCACTCATGTCACTCACTGTTACAGCCAGGAGCTGCATATTCTGAAGCACATTCTGCCCTGCTGAAGCCCCCAATGTTTTGAGTTTCCCTCTGCCATCTGGCTTGACTACCCAAGCAAACCTTGGAGCCTTCTCTTGCCCTGCTCTCCATTCTGGAGGGCTGCACATTTCTCCCCCGCCAATCCTCTGTGCAAACCACCTGCCCTGTTTCTGCAAAGGCAGAGCCCCCCCTGCAGGGCAATCCAAAGAGGGGAGGGGGATGCTGCAGAAAAACTTCCACCTGGGCCCGGGTGCCTCAGAACGGCAGTGTCAGCGTTCCAGAAATCCCTCTCCAAACAAACAGACTCCAAACGATCATTCTTCAAAGATCCCATTTATTTGAGAAGAGACACTGGCACATCTGGGAAATCTCAAATCTAAAAGTTCAAAGTTTTCCCCAGTAATAGAAACCCCCAATTCCAACCCCCTTTCCCATCCACCATTCATCTCAACCGATCAATATCCACCTCACCTCCTCATTACAAAGGCATGCATGTCCTGGCCTTGAACAGCCGCAAGCCGTTCCTCCCCAAACATTCCCATGTGAATAAATCCCCAGACATAAATTATAATTGTACAATTGGCAGCAACAGGAACCTTTGGATTAATATGGTTTACAGAGCTGACAGGCGCCCCCCCTGCAAAGAAGATCGTATCCTGGAGATAAAACAAAATACAAAACATCTCAGGGTTAGCAATCCTCCACCATCACTAACCCCCTCTCCCCCCTCCCGGAGGGCCCTTAGGCTTATGCGGGAAAGCATAATGAAATTCTTTAACCAGGCGATCTGCATTCAAATCCCAAGTTTTAACGCAAGTTACTTCCGATATAGGGTATCCCTTCCAATGTACTAAATCCTGTAATCTACCCCTTTGCAACCTAGAGTCTCACATTTTCTTCACTTCATAATGGGTTTCCTTTTGAACAATCATATGGGGAGGAGGAGCCACTGGAACCGGTCTCATCCGAGATCCAACTACGGGTTTCAAAAGGCTACTATGAAAAACAGGATGGACCTTCCCCAATATTCTTGGTAACTGCAATTGGACCATCACTGGATTTATAATTTTCACTATGGGAAACGGCCCCAAAAACAATGGTTCAAGTTTCCTGCTAGGTAATTTCAATTTCAAATATTTGATAGAAAGATACACCTTATCTCTCACTTTAAAAGGAGGCTGGACAGACGTATGTTTGTCTGCTTGAGCTTTATATTTCACAGCCACCTCCTCCTTCTTCGTATTCTACCACCCTTTTTTCAGCAAATCCATCCAATCGGATAAGGACACCAAGGTTGGTGGTTTCCTGGGCAACTCGGGCATGGGTGAGAACTCCCTACCAGATGTTATTTGGAAAGGCGTTAGGCCAGTACTACTGTGTACCACATTATTATAAGCTACTTCCGCAAAGGGCAATAGGTCCACCCAATTCTCTTGTCGGTAATTTACATAACAACATAAATATTTTTGCACCATGGTGTTAGCAGCCTCTGCAGCTCCTTTAGTTTGGGGGTGGAATCCTGAAAGCCCCTGTGACGACCCAATGGACCTCAAAAACTCCCTCCAGAACTTTGCAGTGAATGGAACTCTCCTATCTGAAATTATCCTCTGCGGAACCCCATGTAACCAGTAAACGTGTTTAACAAACAAATCAGCGAGTTTCTTGGCCGAGGGTAGTCCTTTGCAAGGGACAAAATGAGCTTGCTTTGAAAATAAATCCACCACGGTCCATATCACTGTGTGTCCCCCACTATCAGGCAATTCGACAATAAAATCCATCGCTATCTCTTCCCAAGGCTGGATAGGTTCCGCAACAGTCCAGGGGGTTCCTCCCTTAAGTTTCCCATGATAATAAACCCCTATAACAAAATATAATTGTACAATTGGCAGAGACAGGAACTTCCGGATTAATATGGCTTCCAGAGCTGACAGTAGCTTATTTTAGACTTGTTTAGATTTAGAATTCCTCTTTAAAAATATCTCTAAACCAATCTTGAAGAAGCACCAGTAGAGTGGATCCTAAAGGAAATGGCTAAAGAAGAATGTCAGGGTTCCAAGTAATAGGGCCATTGCAAGCAAAAACTCTGAGGCAGGTGAATTCCTCAAAGAATAGCTTTATTGGAAATATCAAATTGGCACATATCTGGTGAAAACCAATTCTGATGGGCCCCTTGGTTTTCACCTACTTAAAAGTAAAAATCCTTTTTTCCCTCAAACCCAAACAATCAGTCACATGGCCCCATCATAGTAGTGTCCGCATGTCTGGTGACATCACTCCTCCTTCCTCCGGCCAGGTGTGAGAATGTTCTTGGTTCCCAGGGGAAAGTATTTTGTTTTGACTACACAACCCAAGCTATCTCTAATTCATTCTCCCTCTCCCTCAGCTCCAGTGTGGCAATACTGAAGCTCCAAGAAGACTTTGGCCAGATCAGCTTCAGGGTTGACAAAGAATTTACCTCAAACGTTTAATTTGTTCTGCCTCCTGTTAAGAGTTTTATACTACATAAACACATTCTTTTTATGAAAAGACGTAATTCCCTATGAAGTGGTCTAAGAATTGTAAATCAATGTATTTCTGATCTAAACAAGGCTGGGTTAATGAGTACAACCAGAAACTGCTTACTTATTGGATTTTCTATCCTAATCCAGAGAATAACAGGACTTTCTTGAGTACATTACAAAGCCAATAAATGAACAAACAGTATAAGATAAGTACAAGAAACAGCAGGATGAATGGATGGATGGATGAATTCCTGAACATTTCTGTTCCACATCGCTGGAGAGGACATTTAATAAGCAAGCCCCCACCATTGAGAAGACCTCTTATATACTTATTGGCTTCTACAACCTGGTTTGACCCAGTTTTTTGCTTTTGATCAAAAATTAAATGCTGATTCTTATTCGTTTAAGTCTTTCTTTTTGGCTCACTGTGGGCTTAAGCATATTGCTGGACGTTACACAGTGACACCACAGAATATATAATATTGTGGGGAAAAAATCAGAATTTCCTGTCCTATTTTGCCAAAGTTGGAGATGTGGAGAGATTTAGTAAAATAAGGACTTTGAGCTTATTATTCCATTCTTACCAATGGGAATATATCTATATTCTTGTTTTCTTTAAAGGGAAAAAATACACGTTTAATTTTGTAGTAGCCATCCCACTTCAGTACTGCAGTTATGGGGTGGTGGAAAAGACCAACACCATCTGTTGAGTTTTCATCTTGCCCCTTTTCAGCAATTACACATTCAGAATGAATGATGAAAAGTGAGAGAATGAGCCTCTGATGCCTCTTTTTCGTTTTCACTTCCTTTATTCAATTGTATTTGAATCGTTGCCAGATTTGTTTTGTTCATCTTTTTTTTCAATATGCAAATATAGCACAATATAAAGCAATAAAGCAGTGAAGACCTTAATACTAAGTAATCAGCTTAAATCTGAAAACTTTATTGTACAAGAAATTCTTTCACACCATGTTGTTGTTTTTTAATGTCATATTCAATTTTGGATTAAAAAACCCCCCTAAATAATCTTAATATTCATTAACAGTCGCATTTTAAATCATAATTAATACTGATTTTCCTTCTTTTATTTTCAATGGTCTAAATCAGTGATGGCAAACCTTTTAGGCACAGAGTGGCCAAACCGGAAAGTGTGTGCCTGTTCATGCGCATGTGTGCGCGCGTCCCAGAGCACTGGAAATCCAGCTGGCTGGCGCCTATGCATGCATCAGAAACCCAACAACCAGCTGGCTGAGCTGGGGCAATGGCACGTGTGCCCACAGAGAGGGCTCTACGTGCCACGTGTGTCACAGGTTCACCATCATGGGTCTAAATTACCTAAACATTAGACTGTTAATCTTTAAGCAATACTGCAAAACTACAAAAACAATATAATGTATTATAAAAGAAGTGATGTAGGAACTGAAACACATAACAAGATATAACTCTATTTTCCGAATGGATTTTTCCATACTGCAATGAATAAGGACATACATTTAATATCGCAGCTACTAAGAGTGTTGGACAAGCAAGTACAAAAACAACTAGGGAAGTGATTAAAGCCTGGGAAATGGGCCCCTTGTCAGTCAACAGGAGTGCTGTTGACGCATGCGTCACATTCCTGCCACACCCATCATTTTAGTGAAGGGGAAAAAAGTTGCCATACATCACATGACAGCAATGTGTCATCACAGGTTTGACACCCCTGCCTTATATTATATATAATATATAATCAACTCTTGGTGATTCTATGGAGAAGGTCCAGGTAGTTTTCTTTAACACTGTAACATAAATGGTTTAACATTGCTTTCTTCTGGAATTCCCACCCTTCCAATTTGCTGGTTTAATAAAACTTTTCTTGATAGTTTGCATTCGAAGAACTAATCTGGTCAGACCCGGCTTAGGTAGCAGTCTATGCTTATATACAGGGGTGAAATCTACTTACCTTCCCTACCAGTTCAGAAGTGCACACTCTGCATGTGCGCCATCATCACACCCGATTTTTTACCCTCTGTGTGTGCACAGAAGGTTTTGTGCATGTACAAAGGGTTAAAAACCAGGAAGTAACCATGTCCGGGTGGGTGGGCGAAGCCTCATGCTCCTGCTGCTACCATTTCACCGAATCACGAGCCACCACCGCTGCCAGTACATGTGAGACGGACAGAACCGGTAGAATTTCACCACTACTTGTATATAATAGAAAGCTTCTGTTCATTTCTGCCCTGCCTCTGTAAGAAAATGTCTTTCCCAGGAAAACCACGGACTGCGCAGAAGATAAGAGGCCAGGATCACCGAAGAAGACATCATGCCAAACACATGTGGAGATAAAAACCAACCCTGTGGTTGATTCAAGTGTTTTGCCCTTTCTCTTTTAAGGCTACCAATTTTCCAGTTTTCCCATCAAATGCACTGAAAACATTTTTAGAAGCATTTGCCTTTCAAACCTTCACCGGCAAAACTTCAAGGAGAATTTTTTTTAAAAAATCTGATCATAGGAAGAGATGAAGGGATGCAGAAATGCCCTGAAGCAATCTGCAGGGGTTTTGCTGTCAACAACCTGAGTGTGTGTCAGCATGGTCCAAGGAGATCTATAGAACAGCTTTAGTCATATTCATCCAGTCCCCAAATGGAAAAGCTTCCACTGCATGAAGAAAAATCTCGCTTAATATATATGAATTCCCTTTTTGACTCGAGAGTTGAAACGTCAAACCATGTTCCATCTTTTTTTGCCTGACGATCAAGCACAGGCATACAAAACACAAGATTTCGGATAAATGAAGGAAAATTATTTTAAAAATATCATTGCCAGGCATTTGGTCAGCATTACTTTTTTTTTTTTTACCCTCACCGCAATGATTTGTCCATCAAACTATCTCCATCCACGTCAATGATCCAGTGAGCAAAAAATATGTGAGGAAATCTAAAACAAACATTGAAATAATTTTTAAACTAGTTCATGAATTATTTGTTTTGCCTTGAATGATAACTATTGATATATCTGATAATTTATATAACTCACTCTTTGACTGGGGCTTTCTATATTCAAGGATTGGTACCCAGTGTGCATCTGAGAAAAGATCTATGAAACAAGATCTATGAATATTTTACATTCACTAATTAGATTTTTTTATTCCCACTATTATTACTTTATAAACAAGGCAGCGAACAAACATAATGCTCCTTCCTACTCCTATTTTCCTCACAAATAAGCACCCTGTGAGGTGAGTAGGACTGAAAGAATGTGACTGGCCCAATGAATTAAAAAACACAAATATAAATAAGCATTAATATTAAAAGCTAGAATCAATGAACCCTAGCTGGCTGTCAAACAGCATAACCGAAGTCCCTGATTACCAGTCACAGCAATAACAAACAATACCAGTTCGACTTGGACAAATCCAAAGTCATCGGCTACACCAAAACCCTTCAGGAATGAAAGTTTATCAAAGCCTGGCATCCTACCAATGGGTCCATCAACAAACATATTGACTTAGAACCATTGTACAAGCCAAAAAGGAAGTGGACCATCTGAACTACCAATCAATGACAGAAATGACCACCCCCTCACTGTTGAATTTTGTGCCTCACAGCAACCAGTCAGAAAACACAAGACTACAATCAGTCTTGTGATTCAACCAGTCTTGTGACTCAAGCACTCAATTCAACCAGTTACAAGATCAACCAATCACCCAGGACCTGTATCAACGAACCAAATACTTCACCCAAAACCCACTAGATGTTACCTAGTTTTGTAACAAAACATCCGGGAGCCAAGCAGCAAGCTTGGAGGACAAGCCTCTGCCTAAACATAAATATTTATCAAACACTTTCTATATCAAGGATAAATATAACAAGAAAAATCTGATCACCAATTCTCGAATATATCTCATCTGCCTGGAATCCATAATGTATATCAATGTATATCCATTCGTCTACTTGCAATAGAATCCCTTTTGCCACCAGGCTTCAAATTTTGGGCTTGGACAATCAGGAACTGCATCGCTGGTGGTCTGATCAAAACATAGTACACAAAATTGTCTGCTACAACGTCTTACCTGTCAACGACTTCTTCAGCTTCAACCTCAATAACACACGGGCAAACAATCAATACAAAGTATAAACCGCTTCAAACTCGATTTCAGAAAATACGACTTCAGCAACCGAGTGGTCAATGCGTGGAATACTCTATCCGACTCCATTGTTTCATCCTCAAACCCTCACAGCTTCAACCTTAAACTGTTTACCTTGGACCTCATCCCATTCCTAAGAGGTCCAAATAAGGGGGTGTACATAATCACACCAGCCTGCCTACCATCTCTGTCCTACTGTCCCCATTTCTTTGTATTCATTCCTTCTTTCATGTCCATGTTCATACTTATACCTGCTATCTTGTACATGTTTGACAAACAAACAAAGAACCAAAAGCAAACATGGAGATTGTGGATAAAAGACAAACATCCAAGTTAAAGATAAGCACCTTAGAAGCGGTCCTTGGACAATAAGAAAAAAACTGTAGTTCCTGGAGCTGCAAAACCACTGAGAGAGGAAGGTAGAAAACAGACTAACCAGAGTTTGCAAAGCCAAATCAGCCTGCAAACCAAATCAAACCAAACCAAACCATACCCAAGTCAAGTCCACTGCTTGCAGCAGCCCGAGTGCAGGGCTCCAAAAACCAGCAGCAGAAACAGGACTATGAATGGTGGGTTGGAGGTTGGGAGAGAAAAGCCCATTTACAAGTTTATAAATAGGTACAAAGGGTTTTCACCTGAAAATGGATTGCATTGGCTACAAGAGCTGAAGACCCCAGGGAAGAGGAAAAGGTAAGAGCTAAGATATAGATGAGCTAGGAAAACATAGACCTTCAAATATATAGAATCAGATAGAAATATATAGATTAAATAAGATAAAACTAGTTGTAAATTTATAGTAACAAGAACATGGTAGAATAAAATAGGAAGTAGAAGCAAGCAGAGAATTACCATATTTTTTGGAGTATAAGACGCTCCGGAATATAAGATGCACCTTATTTGGGGGGAGGGGGAGCAGGGGAGGAAAATAAGAAAAAAAAAAACAATTCTGCTTGAGAGGCTCTCTGTTTGGGAGGCAGCCATGTCCGTTTTCAAAGGAGTTTCTCTTTGCAAAGGCAGCCTTTCAAACGGACCTTTTGGAGGAT
>JANHFK010001236.1:201074-214430 GCA_036250565.1 Sibynophis collaris
AGATTCGAACCTGCAGTAATTGCAGGCATCTGGTGTTAATAACAGGGTGCTTTAGTCCACTGTACTACCAAGGCTCTACTACTTAGAGAAGGCTGTAAAGCACTGTGAAGCGGTATATAAGTCTAAGTGCTATTGCTATCAAGGGACCACCTAATTATGTGGCTCATTCATGAGTCACTTTTATCCCAGCAGAGAACCTTTATGCTCCAGATGAATTTAAGCCTAAAAGGATTGTTTCTATCATTCTTTGTGCACTGCATAAGATTCTGGCTCATGACAATCTTGATCTCTCCTTTCTACAGGATATGTTTCTTAAAAGTGATGAATGCCTTGAAGCCACTATATTGCTTGACTCAATATTTAAGAAGATCCACAATCAACCAGCACCTACTGCAATGCTATTTCTGGATTTTTCCAAAGCAAATAGTGGAATTGTTCCATACAGTCTCCCATCACTTTTTTCTTCAAGTGGCTAAAGCTGCTGGTCTGCCTTTATCTATTGCCAACTATCTACAGCATCTTTATGAAGACTCCTCTGTACAACTGGAGGATATTTTTTTGAATTTGGATAAGGAGTTAGACAAGACGAACCACTCTCCCCACCCCTCTTCATTATGATAATCAATTACATTCTTTGAAGAACAAAGCCAGAGGTTGAGTTCAATCTCAATTCAATCAGCATTGGCTCACTCTGTACTTCTTTGCCACCTTCTAGTGACTGTCTACATTTTTGCAGCCCAGATTTAATAGTCCTACTCTAATCCACATTTTTGTTAGAAGTAGGATTATAGCCATATATATTCTTCCATTTCCTCATCCTCTCTTTGTTCTAACTTGCATATGATGCAAACCTTTTTCACAACATTTCAAATGTCATTGTTATATTTTGCTCTCCTGCCTTGTCCCTATAGGACAACATATAGCATATGGTCATATAATAAATGTAATTTCACTGCTTCCATATTTCTCTGCCTATCTCTTCCTCTTGTAGTTAGCTGATTAATAGAATTGAATTAACCAATTTCTATTTTATATTCAAGCATCACCTTGGTGCAAATTGTAATGAAACTATTTGATTAAAACTTCAATTCATGCTAACAAGATAACTTTTATTATTTGAATCCAACTCTCCCTATTGTAACAACAATGTACTACTTTCTTATGGTGCCTCTCATATTTACAGCAACAGTATTTTTATATCAGTGTGTTAAGGCGTACATCTCACTCAAAACACAGAGCAACATAGACACATTTGGAAAGTACCAGTGAGAATCTTATTGTTTGCTCTCTTTAGACTCAGAAAATGTTCCACAGATGGACCGCATCAAATTTTGCTAACAATACGAGAGCTAACTCCATGCTCATGGGCATCTTTGTTTTCCTACTTTGATCTCTAGTATTAGAGAGGAATTTCCCAACCCTGCAGTGAATAGTCTGCTTTTTTTCTGTCTTCGGAGAGTTTTCATTATAGCACTGAAATTCCATGATAGCCAGAGATCATCGGCACTGAATATCAAATTATGGAAACAGTTCTGTCTCAGTGTTGTTGAGGTTGCTGCTGAACTCTTTGGCTCGGAGCCAAACCCAACCAGCAGCAGCTGTTGCATCTTAAGCTTCGGTGCATTAACCAAGGCAATGTTAACATCAAAACCCAAATTCAAAATATGCACGGCTGGCAATACTTTAAGTCAGCATATTACTGGCAGTGGGTGGCTGCAAGAACAGATGATACAAGGGAAGTTGGTATCTCACAAAGCACCTGGAGCAACAATCCACCATATGTACCACAAGTCCCCTATTGGACAGGTTGTTGGAATTAAGTCTGGAAAATGTGGTTTTGGATTCCAAGTTATTATTCACTTCATTAAAGGTCCCTGTGCAAAATGATGATAGTTTTACCATCGGTTCTCCATCTGCAAAAAAAAAAAAAGTAATTATGACCTAACTCACTGGATTATATTGTGAAAATGACTAAGACTCCAAAAGGTAATTAGAAATATTGACGTTCTTAATCAATCATAATTTGCCATTTTGAGGAATCCTCAGTTGGGGAAGAGGATGCAATCATTCATATAATTAGGAATATTGTGATGCTGTTATTACTTGTGACGCTTTGCCAAATAAAGTTCAGGATTTTCTTTGTGTTTGTGATATATTTGAATTGATCGTTTTGCAATTAATTTACTTTAGACACAGCAATAGCTAATTCAATATCAATCCTTTGGAATGATTATTCTATAATACATCAGTCAGCACCAATCCTTTTCTACAAATGCATAAAGGCTGTATTTCATAATTACATTTTACAGGTAGTATAGTGTATATGTGAAACAGGGGTGGGTTCTACTTACCTTTGCTACTGGCTTGCAACAGGACCGCGCACATATGCTCACTTTGTTCACGCGTGGCACTTCTGCACATGCACTGACTGTCCATGATGACATCTGGACAGGTGGGCGGAGCCTCCTGCCGCCGTTACTACCGGACAGAACCAGTAGGAACCCACTACTGATGTGAACGTGATCTTTAATATTGGTTTTAATATAGGATGATTAATTTACTTTATACCAATTTCATCATGTACTATCATTCTGTTTAAAGATTTCATATGTAAAGTTGAGAAAATGTTCTCACATTTAGCTAAGAAGTCCCTGAGACTCGTGAAAACAGAGGACCAAATGCAGGAAGAATTTGAGGCTCTTAAAGTTAAATAGAAAACTGAGCCAACAAGTAATGTAGAAAATGTTGATTAATAGTCTGAATCACAACCTTGGCTTAGGCAGCTGGAAGTTCAACTATGTGATGCAATGTCCATTTGAGAAAGAAACTTTTCAGGACCAAGGATTTCTCAGCAATATTGTGGAACTAATAACAATTGTAGTTCATCGTAATAGGAGATAGCATTCCATTCATAACTCTCAAGTGTTTCAGTCAAGTAAACTCTTAGCTTTACTGCTCAGCTGCCTCATTGTGAACCTGCGTCTATTGACTCTTAGAATTCTCATGGTGTGATCTTTCGTATTACCTCTGAATCTCCCTTGGGTAATCCTTTTTGGTTTGAAAGATTGGAGCAGTTTTTGTTTCCTTGGCTTCTCAGCCTTTCAATTTCTTTACAGTATTGGAAAATAGCTTTCCATTATTGCTGACCTTAGGCCATAAAGAGGACACCCATTGAACTTCATACTGTTTATTTCTACTAGTGAACCAGAAAGGAAAACAAAATTATGAAGTGCGCCATAGAAAGGCACCAAGACTCAGAATCTTTTATCATTTCCATTACGGTGATGAGGATTATATAAAGCATGGATTACCTTGCTACTGACAACATGGATGATAAATCCTCATTGTTGTCCCATCTACAATACCTATTATTTTATTTTCTATTTAAACCTGTTGGTGTTGTATCGATTAAATTGCCATGGTTTTTTTTAAAAAACTCAGCTGATTCTCAACTTAAACAAAAGGCACCGTACAACATTTTCTTCAACTGTTGCCACCTAGGAAGTCTTCCAAATCTTATAATAACTTCTGCAATCTGGTAACCCTCCTGACACATAGAGGAGCTCTATAGAGGGTCTCTGTAGCATCCATATGAAATTGGCATCACTTCTAAAGAGAATCTGTCCATTTTAATAGAAATGCAATAATTTCCTAAGGGAATCAGTTTCGAAATAGCACTATGATGAGTTTAAAAATAGTAACCTCATGTAGAATGCTTATGTTGATTTACATCGTAACCTCACTCAGACATTGCCCTTAGAAAAAACAACAATATGGCATAATATAAAAACAGCTAAAAACCCAGCATTTCCCCAGATGACCATTAGAAGATGAAATTCGGAGGTGAGAGTAGCCAATCAAACTCATCTGAGCTGGGAAATGAAGCAAATGAAACCTGGCTTGTACAGTCCTCCAGGAATACCAGAGTTGTTGACGGGGAATACATACGGTATATACATACTACAGGATTAGAATAAAGCAGTGCTGAATAGCTTCTCTTTTTGCCATCCTTTTTTGGTATCATTGGGACTTGTTCCCACAAGAATTTGCTTAGAAAGCCTATCTTGTATATTTCAAGTGCAGGAAATCAGTAGTCCAGGCAATTCAAATGAATGTATGGGTTTATTGTATCCTAAAGCTCTCTACAAGAATCTGAACCACTAATGGTCAACGCAGATTGGCAATAGATAAGAATCAATGGAATTCAAGGTGGGCCTGGACTTAGATCTCTTGTGGGTGCAAAAGGACTCAAGGCTGAGGATACATTTCTCGAACTCTGCCTGGTTATCTCTACAGTGTATCTCCCGAGAATAAAAAGAAGGCAACTTCCCGTTGTCCCCAGTCCTACTACAATCCAGTTGACCTTCAACCATCTGAGCTTTAACCAGCCACTTTGTTATTTGTTCTAGTAACTGTTCTAGCAACTTGCTTCCACAGCAGGCTGCTGTCAGAGCTAACCATAGATTGACGAGGATCTGATTTTTATGTAGCTGTCCCTTGTTTTTCGTTCCTGAAATTATAAAAAGATGGGAGAGGAATTAAGAAGTATTGGAAGCCTAAACACAGGTAGATAGATGTCTTAATGCTTTCAAAGGAACGTATAGGATCAGACTGGTAGCGCCTACACTGGAATCCCCTTTATCAGCTACAATGTCTATTTAATGCATTTTTAAAAATAATAATAATAATTTCACTTCTACTTAAAGAGTGTTTGAAGCCGTTTGCAATTAAGCCATTAAGAGAATAAAATGCTTTTTCAGAAGAATGGAAAGCAAAATAGATAAACATAAACTCAAGGAACATCCTTAAGCATGGACATTTGGTAGAACAGCTTTTTAAAAAAATTAACTTTCCCTCCCAAAAACAGGGATTTAGTTTATTTCCTAAGCTTTTTGGATGCTTCCATATCTGAATTTTGAAGCATCTCTTACTTGAGAGTCAAAAGGCAATTGGGTATTGTCCCTTTTTCTGGTGATATTATGTGACCTGCCAGAAGGTAGAACATCACACTGGATCTTCATTCATGGTAAAAATAAACTTTTCTGTTATTTATAATGTATACATTGCTATAGCTATGTGGGTGTTTATATTGTATATACACATATTCGCACTCACATAAACTCTTGTCACATGTAATTAATTTTTTTAGTAAATCCAATGATTCTTTCAGTCCTTATTTAAAAGACAAATTTGTTGAGTGTGGTAAGGTGGATTAATGAAACAGTTATTCAATAGTCAGATATCTTTGACCTTCATTTATAGAAGGTGCATATACTGTATAACCTGGAAAAAAAATATCTTAATGCCCCACAGCTAAACATGACATTTCTCTAAATCTTATGCACAACAATGAACATTTTTAATATATCTAAGAGGATTTAACTTCTAGTTTTCTTTCATTGTGTTGCCTTCTTAAATCTTTCTCTTGATTGTTTCCTGCTGTTTTAAAATATACCGTACTTTAATAATGTTTACTTTAATAATGTGTAATAATGTTTTCCTCACATCTTCTAATTATTCACATGCATTGGCTTGTCTCACCAAACCTGGCATTTTGTGTTAGTTTTCTGCTTTTGGTTAAATGCTAAGAAGAACAAAAGCAACCTAAAGGAAAATGGAATCAAATGTAGCTTTATAAAGTGTCTTAAACAGATAGCCTATCATTCTGAAATTGTCTTTAAAAGAGTTAGAGAATGCAAACATATCTGCAGGGAATAATAGTCAATACAAGTTGGGAAACATATAACATACTTTATGATGATGCTTACAGAAATAATATTCTACTCAATAAATTCAAAGAGATCTCCCCCAATAATATATTACTTCAAAATATATTAAGAAAAATATCACCCTTACCAAAAGAGGAGTTGTACAGTTTCTTCAGGACACATAAATAACAGTATCTGAAGTAGGTGAGAGTGGAAACGAAGAGCTATAAATCAGAAAACAATTATATTTGACCCTAGCAACTGCCGTTTTGTGAGTTGTTACAGAGCAATTGAGAAATTTCATTGTCCTTTGGGAGAATCAATACTATAAGTGACACCATGAGAGATACAACGACAACAAAAACCCCAAAATATGACTTGCTTTTCTTTTTCCCTCCCTATACATATAGGGAAAGCTTGGGTATTTCCCACACTAGTTCGGGTCAGTAATTTTATGGTCACTTTCTTTATGGAATGAAATAGGTTGTTAAAACAATATTCTTTTAGGGGGAAAAGTTGATATATTTTGGCCAGGGTTCTATATTTTTCTCTTATCATGATTTCAGTATTCAGATCTTACCTAACACTCATACATATAAATGTCTCTCCACCTTTCTTGCCGCTATACAATCTAGGAAAATTGATTTCTCATCCTAATGAATGCTTGTGAAGCACATTCAGCAATTGAAAAGGGTTAAATAAGAACTGGTTATATGATTATGGAAAGTAGTCAGAATGAATGAAGAGGCAGGAAAAGGTCAGAAGAAGAACTATTAGACTAATAGCCCCCAACCTTTTGGGCACCATGGACCAGTTCTGTAGAAAGAGGTTTTTTCGCAGATCAGAGGCGAAGCGGTTTCAGGTGTTGCCTGCATCCCACAGATGGATTTTTGCTTGTTTACAAGGCCCGCCACATGCAGCAGCCTGGTGCTGGTCCATGGACTGGAGGTTGAGGACCCCCATATTACATTGAGAAAAGTAACATTGTCCAAACTTAAATCTTCCCCATCTAATATTTAGCTATGGATGCAAAGGTATTGCATTACTAAGAACTGACTGGGGAATTCAGGATGAGTTAGTATCTTACATTAATCCTATCATCATCATCATCATCATCGTCAGCGTCGTCATCATCATCATCATCATCATCCATTCAGTTGTGTCTGACCCTCGGCCACTCTATGGATCAGCACTCTTCATGCTCCGGAATGGGACAACTCACCACTGCCAATTTACCACAGGACAAATTTGCCGTGACCAGTTCGCCATGGGAAAACTTGCCACAGGACATTTCAACATTTTTATTTAATTATTTAAAATAATTAAAATATATATTTTAATTTTTGTCAATCACATTTCTTTTGCATCATTTCTTTAGTGATTCTACATTTCTACGATATTATATGACTTTTGTCCTGCGGCAAGTTGTCTGGTGGCCAGTTTCCCATGGTGAATAGTCTCATGGCGAGTTGGCTGTGACAAGTTGGCCTCTGTCTCACACTGCCTCCATCATGTTCATCCCTGTATAATATCCAGCCAACAGGTACTAGGATGGCCCCTTGTCCTTTTTCTTCTGATCACTCCCAGCATGTCTGACTTTTCAAGTGAGCCAGCTCTTGTGACATGACCAAAGAATGACAGCCTCTGTTTGGTGATCTTAGCTTCAAGTTATGTTTTTAGTGAAGTTCGGTCTAAGACTTCTTTGTTCGTTATTTTTGCAGTCCATGGGATGCCTGATAGTTGTCCACAGTTCAAAGGCATCCACCCTTCCCCTGTCTGTCTTTCTCAGAGTCCAAGTTTCATAGCCATAAGTAGCAATGGGAAAAATTCTACCAATGCCATATTTTGGGTATTTGGTAGCATACTGCAAAAAAAAATAATGAAATTCCTCTGAAGATAAAAAATGCTTGTAGTCATCACAATGTGGAATACACAATGTGGAATCACAATGTGGAATACACAAACTCTTCATGAACATTTTATCAAAGTTCACCCATTTTTTAAAAGGTTTGCTGATTAATGATCTCATACAGTTTGAATGTTGACTTTGGAAATGGCCCCATTAGTAATGTTATTCAGAACACTTATTGATATTTCTTATAGGCTGAAATTTAAGACAAGGGTTTAGCTGAGTGCTGTGCTTAGTAGGAAGAGGATTCCTAGCTGATCCAGGAAACTATATTTCCTTCCTTGAAAAAGGAAAATCCAGTTTAGCTGCATCTTGAATATGTGAGTATAAAAATTGTGTAGTTAAAATGTATCCCTTTGATATCTGGATTTAGGATGACTGGAAAAGATGGAAATAGAAGCAGCAGGCATCTGAGAAGCAAACTTTCACTCATCTATATGTCCCTGAAGGGCCAATGACAATTCATCATAGCCAACTGGCCACAGCCAACTTGCTGCAGGACAACTCACGGTGGGACAAGAGTTATACTAATATCAAAGAAATAGTCAAAAGAAAGGATGCAAAAGGAGGGACAGATTGAAACGTGAATTGCAAAAATTAAAATATTTTTAAATTTATTTTAAATAATTAAATAGAATTGTTAAATTGTCCAGCAGCAAGTTGGCCCGCCATGAGTTGGTCATGGCGAGTTGGCCACAACAAGTTGTCCCATTCCTGTGCCTGAAAGCTAAACATTGTGTGAATTGACTGAAATTTAGCCATTCCCTCCCAAGGAAGGAAGACCTATGAATTCAAATAACCTTTAAGTCGATCACTAATTTAATTTGGCTAATACAACTGTGATTTTCCAGCTCATTTGTAACCTACAGGCATCTTCTAAATACATCAATGGGATAACAGAAAGAAACATCAATTCTACAACTCTCAGACAGTAAGCTAATTTGATCAGGGGCCTCATTCAACTGTTGAAGTCAGGGAAAATCAAAGTCTTTCCTTGAAGAATCAGGCCAATTTTATGTAATCTGCAAAGGTGGGGAAAATTACTTTGGCAATATGTCCTTCTCTCCCATCCTGATATCTATCTCCCCCACTGCATGATTTTAGCCACCCACATGGCTATCTTTCTGTTATAGCAATTTAATTTTACAAAGGCAGGCAATATACTGTATGAAGTATGAGGTTAAACTGTTTGGACTTAGTGGCTGGGGGATTTGGTGAATTGATGACCACAGATCTTCACATTATGTGCAGTTGATTGATATAGTCCAACATTTCAATGTAGCACTCTTCCACCTGCATTTTAACACAATTCATTATGAGTAGGAATTCATTTCTACTCAGATGACCAGAGCAATTATGTGCTACACTGAAATGTCATGTATGTCTTTAAGCATCTTCATTGATGGACTGTGGCAGCAATGAGTTCATACAAATTTGTAAGAGGATATTATTACAGGATAAAACATGAGTTGGATTCATGTGACACCCATTTTTTGCTACTGTGTGGAAGGTAGTTGTTTGAGTATCCTCATGAATGTTTTAGCTTTTCTTGTGTCCTTTTCTCACTAGTAGAAAAGACAAAAAAAATGGGTGTGAAAGAATATCTGTGCAAATTAGAGAACTGCAGGGCATGTTTCTACTCCAGCCGATATACCGTATATTCAATTTTAAATAAACTATTCAGACATTAACGTGCTGGTTTGTTTGTTGTACCCTGCTTTTTAAAATGTAAAGGCTGATTATCTCAGCGTTTTATTTCCTTTTCTAACAACCCAAGACCCCTCCTCCCCCCCCAGTTAGTGCAATGTGAGGTTCTTGGCAATGGTTATTATTGTGCAGCAATTCCTGGAATGACCAATACACAGTATGGCTCCTAGTGCACAGGGCATTTCTTTTGATAATAAAAAAAAGGCAGGCCTTTAGTTCTTCAGAAATAACTTGGTTATCGTTACAGCAAGGAAAAAAAACTATCCACATATAATGCTCGATGAAGAGTGTGGTTAATTTTGTTTCCATCACCTCATTTATGAGATGATTGATTGAATCTGATTGAAACCCAGGATCCTTATCACTAAGCTATCCTAACTCTCTTTCCAAGCCTCGGAAACCAGTGGTGGGTTCCTACCGGTTCACTCTGGATCTTGCGAACCGATAGTAGCGGCAGCGGGAGGCTCCGCCCCACCCACCCAGATGTCATCACGGACACACCGCGCGTGCACAGAAGTACCATGCGTGAGTGAAGCAAGTGCATGCACGTGCGCTTCCATTGCGAGCCGGTAGCAAAGGTAAGTGGAACCCACCCCTGCTCTGAACAATTTACAGATAGTCCTCGACTTATGAGCTCCACATTTCTGTTGCTAAGCAAAACCAATGTTAAGTCAGTTTTGCCCCATTTTACAAACTTTCTTGCCATAGTTGTTAAGTGAGTCACAAGTTGTTTCAATTAATAGCATGGTTGTTAAGTGACTCTACCTTCCCCATTGGCTTTGCTTGTCAGAAGATCACAAAAAGTGATCATATGAGCCCGGGACACTGCAAGTGTCATAAATAAACATGAGTCAGTTGCCAAGAGTCTGAATTTTGGTCATGTGACCATAGGGATGTTGCAACGATCGTTAAGTGTGAAAAACAGTCATAAGTCACTTTTTTTAGTGTTGTTGCAGTGGTGAAATCCTGCCAGTTCTGTCCGGCTTGTGCGTGTTGGTAGAGGCGGCGATGGATGGTTCAGCGAACCAGTAGTGGTGGCAGCACGAGGCTCCACCCACTTGCCCAGACATCATTACTTCCTGGTTTTTAACCCTCTGCGCATGCGAAAAGCGTTCCGCGCATGCGCAGAGTGTCAAAAATCAGATGTGATGATGGCATGGGAAGGTAAGTAGATTTCACCCCTGTGTTGTTGTAACTTCCAATGGTCATTAAGTGAATTGTTGTTAAGTTGTGGTCTATCTGTATTGCCTGAAGAGATGGCTCTATTCACAGAAGACTAATCAGAATCAGTACGAGATGCCCATTGCTGTTGTGTTTTTATTTTTGTATGGCTTGTGTTTTATATGCTTTCTAGGGGAAAACAGTTCGATAGCAGCGGCACAGAAATATTTTAATAATTAAATTGCTTTCTTTCCATTTTCTCATCAAGAGATGTAAAATAAGCCTGGGTGGATGTCATGTTTAGGAAAAGAAATCTTCTTTGTTGTTTCTAGAATTGTACGATGCTCAAAATGAAGCCAAAGAGAGATTCTTAGACTGTCTCTTATCAAATTAAGCATGGAAGGGTTACTCTCACTCTCTGTAATCTGTTCCTCTTCCCCTTCGGATTCAGACTCAGACAGGGGCATGACACCCTGGTGGCCCAGTGGCTAAAATGCAGTATTGCAGGCAAACTGTGCCCACAGCGTGGAATTTGATCCTAATGGGCATCAAGGTTGACTCAGTCTTCCATCCTTCCAAGGTCATTAAAAAGAGGAACTAAATTGTTGGGGGTGATATGCTGACTCTATAAACTATTTAGAGAGGACTGTAAAGCACTGTGAAGCGGTATATAAATCTAAGTGCTAGTGTTATTGCTATGATCACCAAAGATATTTACTAAGGTTGTAGATTAATTTTTGTATGACATCACCTTCCCTCTGCCTAAAGTAAAAGGAATAGCAGGTGTTGAAAGCAATAGATTCAAGCCAGGGCAATTACTGCAGGGCTGAACTTGCCTTAGGAATGTTGGCTCAGAAATGGCTATTTGCAAAACAAATTCTAATTTAAATCTTAGTGGGAAACCGAGAATTAAAAATGGGTACCACTGCCATGCCGTTTTTAGCAGAAATCAGAATCAGTGGCAACATTTAAGGAGTCACTTGCATTAAGAATATAAAGCATTTATACGTGCCAAAGGCAAAAAAAAAAAACCTGTATTCCAATGTTCAAGTGTGCAGCCCAATGCATAAAATGGAAGTTCCCCTGCCAAAGCTCATCAAGATTTCAGCACTTATGCTTTCCAGCAAATTGTTCTAGTATCCTAAATTGCTTTTAAGAGAGGTTAAAGAGATTAAAATAAATTTGGCGTTCTCCATGATATGCATACACCTCATAGCACAGTCCGTCCATCCCCCCCAAGGCTAACTTTGTTACTCCTTTCATGTTTGCTATTAAAACCTCATTTTGTTTTCCACCTCTGTTCCCATCTGGCCAAGGTTAGTGTTAAGGATGCCAAGGTGGGAAGAAAGATTTCTAGAACCCCATCAACCAGATCCTCTGCCATGACATGAGCTTTTCAACCCCAAAACATACTTTTGGAAATTTCTGCGGTCTTTGAAGAGATTAAATAATATATAATTTTATGAAGCACCTAATCATTTTTCTCCCTTAATTAAGGATCAATTGAAAGGATGATTTTTAGAACAGTCAAAGATCACAGAAGATTGTGGAGATTAAATAACTTGGTGAGAAGCATAATTCCTGTAAATAAGGTTCCAAATGAAGGGAAAATATGCAGCTCGGTGTTGAACTATTGGGGGTTGAACCATCCGTGCTGGTAATTGTTTATGGTAGCTTGCCCTGCCTGCTTGGATGGGATGTGGTTTCTTCCTTGATGGCTTCATAATTAGGCTATTATTTTTTCCCCCTAATCATTTATCTTGTGTTTCCTGCTGGCATCAGTATTGGTTGCTAGGGAGAATGTGCTCTAAAGCCTTTGTCCTTTGATTATTCTCTTTAAGTGGTATGTAGATAGAGTTCGTTTCAATATATCTATTCATGGCTGATTTATTATAATGGTAAAGTTTCAGGAATTCTCTAGCTGTTTTGGATTTGGCTGCATCTAAAATGTCAACAGTTTCCCAGTTGAAATGGTAGCTGAATTTGTCTCCTGTGTGTGTTGAAAGATCAAGAAAATTTCATCCTCTTCTGACTATTAGCTAATATTCATGGGTACATCTGCCAATCTTCTACTTGTCTGTCCTACCCTGTGCCTATTATAGTCCTTACAGTGTATATTGTAGATGACTCCTCTTTTTAATTTTTCAGTTATGGGGTCTTTAGCTTTGCTTGATATTAAATAGAGTGAATTAATATACATGCTATGTATTACACAGGCAACTAATGAAGACACCTGGCCAGAAAGTGGGGAGGCTCTCAGTTCAAGTCCTGCCTTAGCCATGAAAACCAGTTGGGTGACTTTGGTCAAGTTACTGCCTCTCAGCCCAACCCACTTCACAGGGTTGTTGTTGTGGGGGAAATAGGAGAAGGAAGGTGTGTTGCATGTGTTTGCTGCCTTGAGTTATTTGCAAAGGCGAGCTATAAATACATGAAAATTAAAAATAAAAACTATGCCTGTTTCTTCATCATAAGAACAGGAAAATAATCCTGATTGATCAACTCAAGACTGTCTTTAATCCAATATTTTGTTTCTCATGAAGGTCAACTAGGTGTTTCTTGGGTACTCACATGCTAAAGTTATTGACATACTCCTTTTTTGTGTTGATCCCCTGCAATAACTGGTAATGAAGGCAGGCTACTTCCAACCAGCAGCTAATGCCGAGTTTTCAAAATTAATAGCCATAGATACAGGTGAAATTCAAAAAATTAGAATATCATGCAAAAGTTCATTTATTTCTGTAATGCAACTTAAAAGATGAAACTAATATATGAGCTAGACTCATTACATGCAAAACGAGATAGTTCAAGCCTTGATTTGTCATAATTTTGATGATTATGGCTTACAGCTCATGAAAACCCCAAATTCACAAT